>ATSW01102183.1:0-10751 GCA_000444245.1 Botryllus schlosseri | reverse complement strand
CACACCTTAACAAACATATTGGTGAAGAAATTGTTTGGTAAAAATATAGTTCACAGATTTTCACAAGTTTCCCTTACTATTTCAACTGCTAAACATCACAGAAAGTCAAAACGGGAATTTGACATTGGCCACTCCAGAAGTGCTTTACTTGGAAAAACCGTTTGGCGCGTGTGTTAGGTAGATTCAATCTCTGTGATTAAAAACTGCTAATCGGGACGCATTTTAGGCTGAGATAATAAAGTTAGCTGATCCGGAAGAATGCTAATCGTGTGATTAAATACTGCTAATCGCGACGCATAACGTTGGAAAAGGTTACGCGCGATGAGTAATCGAGTAATCCCGAGTTTTCAATCAAATAACGTTATCAGTTGCATCATAATGCGAAAACGCGTTATTGGCTGTCAGTTGTCAATTTGTTGAATGAAACAACAGCCTGCTGATAACGATACTGCCACTCTAGTAGCTAGAATGATCGTCATCGCGAAATGAAAGTCGTGTCCAATTCGTACGGCACAGCTAAGAAACGGATTATAGAACATTGATATCGATGTGCAATGATGGGTATATAACTTGTTGATTGTTTAGTGAAGCCATTTACCTAGGAGACCAACAGCGCAGCCATTATCGGAAATATTTGCGCGTAGAAATGGTACGCAGTGTTCACAGTTTTTATAGATAACTAGTGTGATTGAAACCAACTTTATGCGCTGCGATCAACTGGTCTCCTTAATCCTGGGTTGATAAATCCTGACGAACGCGATAATCGACTTGATCGCAAATCAAACTTTATCATCTCTGCCCTTAACGTATATGACACCCAGACCAAATCTATGTCTTGAACCCATTCACTTCAAAACTTTACATACATTCATCTTCTACTTTTCCACTCAATTCTAACATGTCTTGAAAACCGCTACTGCTAATACTTACAATTGCGTAGAAATTTAATTCTTCACTTCTGTACCAACGCTGACTACATTGACCAATGACCATGTCTGCGTATGCCACGTGGTACTTCGCCCTTCAAAACTATTCATTCTGGCTAAGCTTATGCATACACTCGTCGTAGTTTAATACTAAAGATATACCTACCGCATGACCCGTTTTGATAGATGAATCCAGTTTCATTGCAACCGCATCGATATTCCCCGCTATCTTCCGCAAGTTCGAAACAAGTAGCGTTATCGGGGCAAGGGAAGTCGACCGTATCCGTCATGATGTCACATTGCAGAATATCTATAAGAATTTGATCAGATGAAGGTAACGCATGTTAATGACGAGAACGAGCCTAGCAAGTGTGCGTCTGTACTTACTAAGGGTGTGGTTCCCAGGTGTGACTTCCAGAATCTTTAGCAACAGCGATCCCAAGATAGATATGAAGGATGCAGGTATGCGGTATGTAACGATCTCGTTGTTCACTGAAATCAAAATACTTGCGTCTTGGATCTCTTTTATTGTATAATGGCATCGATATTCGTGAGATATTATACATGTATCACCAATTAAACATTAACTATATTCCTCAACACTAGAATGAAGGCTTACATATAAATGCTGTATTGACCGCGCTATTCTGTATTTATGATTAGCTGTGGAATACATCGATTATGATAATGATAATGGTTTAACCTTATCACCATGGGTTACGTCATCTTCAGTTCAGCCATCCATTCAATTTACATCACAAGACGTATGGCGAAATATCTCAGAATATATAAAGGTGTTGGGGGTTGCCCGACATATGAGCATGCGACACAATGGAAAACGACAGCTCAGCATGGAACACATCAGCATGCGTCACTTCAGCATGTGACTGTATAACCCAGAAACTGGCCCTAACCCAAAACATAGCCCTGAAATTAACTCTTATATATATCCTAACCTAAAGTCAGTGGTGGCATTTGGGGTGGGCGAGGTGGGCGGTCGCCCACCACCCCCCTCCCTGGTCGAAGGGCCCCCCTATTTGGATTATGCGCTTTTTTCAAGGATGATAACGAATGAACACGGAAATCCGTGTACCAAGCAAGGATATGATTCCGTACAGATGTGTCAATCATCATCAAATCTCTGCATTTGTTAGAAAAGTCCCGTATCCCGATAATAATCACGTCTCTGCATGCGGTAGAATTACTTAGTTTTGAAGTAGTCTATCCTTGCACACATGTAAAATAGAGAAGGCCGAATCCAGCACCTGGCCAAACCTTGCCGTGGTGAAAGATAGACGATACTAATAGCAGATGCGAAAGGGAGGGTCTGGAGGGCGGAGCCCTAACCTGACCTACCCCTAACCATTAATTTAATCTACCTGCTCATAAGTGGCATGCCAAATTGTCGCATGCCGAAGTGCCGCATGCTGTAATGTCGCATGCTCATTGCTCATATGTCCACGGACCCTTTCGAATATCGAATCAGTATCATATGATGCGACGCGAAACAACAAGAATAATCACTTCGGGAGTACTTCGGATTTTCATATTTAACCGATTGGTTTACCCCTTGATAGCTACGTATTAAGAAATTTAAACTGCTGACAGCATAAAATCTGAATAGGATATGTTGTAGCTTGGCTATAGTTCCGTTATTGCCGTACTAAGCAAATTATATATATTATTGGTTTTTTAATTATCAGTATTCTAATAATTATTTATACGCCATCTGACTTCGATCCTGTCATAACGCCGATCATGTAGATCAGTGGTTCTGAACCGCCGGTCCGACGTATTTTTCCAGCATGGTGTCGCAATATATTATCCATGATTTTCTTTGGACTTGGCGTACGTCACAATGCTGAATCTGTTTTACCATAATGATCAAAAGTATAGCATACCAGAAGCACCGTTTAAGGCAGTGATCTCTAACTCAAGTGAGCTCGCGGGCCAATTTCCTATAGTTTTTGATGAGGCCGCGGGCCGCAACATCAATAATAGGAGTATTGGATAATAAATCTCCAAATAGGCCTTATATGACCAGACCTTGCTGACTGGCATTACACAAACACCGTGAAAATGTGGCACTGTGGCACTTACGCTTGGCACGAATAAAATCACGTTTCCAAATATTTGAATGAAATTATATTGTGCTGGGCATAATTTGTGAGTTATAGACATCATGCGAGAGCACAAATGCATCATGACAACGTGAATGCTGTCTCGTAATAATTTTGCAGCTAGCGGGCATGTGACGTGCCACAATCATAGGTAGAATATTTTAGAACAGGGGTCACCAACCTTTTTGCAACCGAGGGCTACTTTTGGGTAATGATTGAAGCGGCGGGCTACTATTTACTCCCACCGTTTACCCGTACAACACTTAATTTCCGCTTTGATATTCATAGCACTGGGCACTGGGCAGGCCTGGTCATCATGTTACCTGTTTCTATAGCAGTCAGTGGGAAGCCTGGCATTGTATGATATCAACTAGTGCGCTGCACTCTGGTATTTAACTTGATACTGCAATTCTGAGTGAGTGTTGCAGATGTGCATTAATTAAGCCTGTTTTGTGTTTGTTTTTGATGAAGTTCATGTCCGAAAAGGCTGATTCACAACGATAAGTTGAACCATAGACGCTTGCATTCTTCATAGCTGCTGCGCATACACCACTGTACTTTTCCGTATCAACAATGCACCAAACGTTTGCTGCAGACTGAGATGGGGGTCATTTTGTAATTTCAATCTCCAACTGTTCAGCATCCAGAAATTACAAGATTTCATTATACCGGACAGCAGCAACGATTAAACGATTACAGAAAGTTAGAAACATGATACATCAAACTGCGTTGAGTGTAACAGAAACAAGCTGTGCCAAAAGATGCATTATGTAATGGGTATACAGATATCGAAAATCTGCTGGTACTTCACGGCTATCTGACTCCGAATAGTAATATTGTTTACTACTTTGGCATTGTCCTGGTCGTCGAGCTATCGCAACGAAACCCCCTACCATTTCAAGAAGACCGTGGACGGCATTCCGTCATGTCGCCTTTATAGGCAATGCGCCGTATCTTGAATTTCTGTTTATTCTATCACATACATCTATATATCACTTATTGTAGTTGAAGATATTTTTCAAGTGTTTATGCATGTAAGTTACATGTTAGTGTGTTTGGAACAAGAATAGCTGAATCAATCAATCTATATATTTAAAAGCTCACTGGTAATAATCTGATGAACATTGGTAAATGCTGCTATTCCACCTATTTTTAGAATGGGCTCGCGGGCTACTCATCTAGTCCCCGCGGGCTACCTGGTGCCCGCGGGCACCGGGTTGGTGACCCCTGTTTTAGAATATACCAAAGATTGAAATGGTATCGGAGCATTTGAGCAGTGTATTTTAATCCGGGTTTCTGGTATAGTCCTGATAACCAGGCTATTGTTCATGTCATTTCCAAAGTTAAATGAAATCAGCGTTAGATTTTCCTTCGATTGGAACAGATCAATAACAACTTAAATATTATTATTATTGTGGCATAGTAATAGCAATTTTCGTGCGATCGTACCCCATCTGCTTTCAATAAGATTTCTCGTACCCCCATGTCCATTTTCAACCCAATTTCTGATGGTACCTATATTACAATGAAAAGGCCTATTCACATAAAACGCGTGTAGCGCTAAGAATATTTTTCAGTTGAATAAATTAGCCCAGACAATATTCCACTTTTTGTGGGTTTGCAAAATGACAGATTGATAAATTGTTGCGTCCGTGGTCGTACCAAGTCACGCCGTTCCGAGTCACCGTTCCGAGTCCTTCTCTGATTTCAACGTTTGACCGGACTCAACTAGAGTCATTTTTATTTTATCGCCCATAGGTCCGAATTCGTGTAATTTTACGAACGGTCGCGGCCGAGTCCAAATCACAATTTTCAGTCACGAACCACCAACGGGTCATGTTTTATCATCATGAACTAGAAATGTGATATGAAGCTGATCTTCCACCGCATGGTAGCTTTTGAAAATGATGTGATAGTGACGATTCATGAGATTTCAGGTTTTTGGAGTAGTTTTAGAGTGAACTTTAAGTTCTCAAATCTAAAAAAGATATATGTGACAGTTGAATATATTTTCGCGGGTCGGACAAATTGCTCTCGCGTGCCGCGTGTTTGAGACCTCTGGTTTAAGGCGACAGTTTTATGCAAAAGAGAAGAAGACTTTTGAAACAAAATCCGTTCATTTTCGACAGTACGTTTAAGCGACATTTGGCAGTATAATGGCGGTTAGCAGACGGCAGTGGCATTTCTTTCAAAGACTCCGAGCGGTACATCAACTCTAAAAAGCTATGGACAATGGATGCTATATAAGTAAGGCGATTGTTTTGAGATGTTAAAATAAGTCAAGATGTTGTCAAAATTGAAGCGTTAGGTCAAAAAATTGTCAAAATCGTTTACAAAGTCAACATTTTTTGACCCCTGCATTTTACACTGTCGGTGGACTTATCATTTGATATTTTACAGCTTGTATAGCCTACTTTATAGGCCTACCGTTGTAGACGGCAGTGTTGGGATCAAGTCACTACCTTCGAGTCACGAGTCATGTCGAGTCATTGCGCATTTTGACTCGAGTCAAGTCAAGTCAATCGGTTTTTGAAGGTGACTCGAGTCAAGTCAAGTCACTCGATTTTTGGAGGTGACTCGAGTCAAGTCGAGTCAAGTCAAGTCAAGTCACGAGTCAAGTCAAAATTCAAGTCAAGTTGCTGTTTGGTAGTATGAGGCATGATTACGTCATTACATTTTGCTAGCTGTCTGAAATACAGGTTGAGTGGTCATTGATTGTGAACCGATGAACGAATATAGAGTTGAATATACACCCAAGAAGGCGCTGTATCGCGAATTGATAAGATGCAATACATTTTCCTTTACCCATTTACATGTTTATATGAAACAATTCGAGCCTGCGCCAATGGTTGAGGAGTATATAAACTATATTCGAATTCAAAATCAATAAAACAAGAGGTTTGGTTAAGGTAAGAACAGAGAACAGAAATGGATAATTTTCTATTATATTACTACTACAAGTTTACTACAACGTAAGCTGTAAGCTTCGATCACTTCGTTTGTGGTCAATATATTTGTGAGAGAACAATGGGGCCCCAGTAAATGTTCCATCATTGAATGTTTGGTCGCTCTCACGGGTTACACCAGCGTTTCGCGAACAATCTGAACATATGCAAGATACAGTGATTTTTATCGACACCGATTAATTGATGACTTGAAATTGACTCGTGAATTTTGCTCCGAGTCACGAGTCAATCCACATTTCTGATACACCGAGTCAAGTCAAGTCAAGTCATTTTAGCAAAGTGACTCGAGTCAAGTCAAGTCATGCGAAAAAGGTGACTCGAGTCTGACTCGAGTCAAGTCATGACTCGAGTCATCCCAACACTGGTAGACGGCCCATTGTCTGCTAATCATGAATCATAAACGGCCAAATAAAACAAAATCCTAACTGAAGCAAGACTGCTTGGGCATTACATGGTTCTTATATCAAGATGCGCATGATGAAGAATTGTGATGTAGACAACATTTTCAGAATGAAGCAACACGGTGTGTTACCAGCAGTAGGCACAACTTCAGTCTTGTCAGCCAACAACTGCTGCTGTTGGACGTTCTTTCTCTGTTCTTGGCAAGCTACTCAGTAAGGACCGACACTTTCTACCCGAGAATGTAGAAAAGTATCCATCGTTGTACTACAACAAATTATAATTATTTCTACCATAATACGTGACGTAACTACTGTAATTCTTCATAGGGCCAGATTTTGTTAAAATCAAGTTTTTTCCTGTAACAATTTGTCAGTTTTTAAACCAAAATCGTTTCTTTTTCAGGCCAAACTACTTCGTAAGGACAGACAGTAGCACAAATTTAACATTATGTGCGAAAACACCTAATTTGCATACCTGAGGTCGGAATTTCGATTTCTAGTTTAAAAAATGTAACAGTATTGATTTTTTAGGTCAAAAACTTCCGGTTTTTAGGTAAAAAAAAATCGCTCCAGATATAAGATTGAATCTGTTATGTACTAAAGTACAACGTTTCTGTTTGGCGCGATCTCGCAGTGTATACTCCGGTATTTAAATGTATGGCCAGCGGGAACTCGTAAAATATTAATACATGTCACTATATTTATGAAGGTTGTTGTTATCCGAATAGACTTACCTACAACAGAGACATTTACGTATTCCTCCTCGTCTTGGCCCCGACTTGGCTCTATGCAGCAAGTCCATAAAATCAATAAAGATATGAAAACACACCGACCCAGCATGATTTTTCAAATCTGCAAAAACAAAATTCAGTGGAGACAAATATCGATTACATTATTCATTTGGAAAAAAATATTCGCAAATTTAAATCCTAATCTCTCGAAATGTCGTGTACAAGGTCTAGTTATAGCACATTCCATCGATTTGATATGGGCTTCTTTTATGACATATTATACATGACATCGTATAATACAAATCATAAACAGTATTAGGTCTACTATACAAAACCTCATCTACGTTATTTTCTACCTGTTTACATATAGACAAGATACGAGGGGAATTTGGATCTGCGAATTATTCAGCGCCTGACTACTCCCCTGCTTTTGATGCCAAAATACATCAGTTAAGTCGTTGTCACTCATATAGCTACCTGAAAATACGCACATTACGAAATGCGATATGTAGTCTAGACCTGTCTCTTCGCAATATTGACCTGACTATAGATATTCATATTTTGTTTAGCAATTACAACACGCTCGATTTATTTCTCATCCTTAATAACTCAGCTAGGTTTTACTTTACTGCGATTAGGGATATTCAACTGCAATTGATATAAAAAACAAATATTAATTTGGGTATAAAAAATGGATGCGCCAAAGGTTAACGAATCAATCACAGCTAGAATATGGGAAACTTCTCGGCTTTGTATCAAAAACACGTCTAATATCATCGCATAGGTAATAACTAAATACCCACGTTACCAAAGCAAGGAGGTCCTTAGATACTATTTTAGTCCTATTGTTTTAAGATATAATCGAAAGATTTTTCTCGCCAAGCTATATGCTTTTGTTAGCTTACAAGTGTGTATCATATGTCATTATTTCTGCGTCCCTTGAGTTATTAGTTTAAATGATTTCAGAGTAATAGAATGATAACTATTACTTAATTGACCTTTACCACGAAGGGTCGTTAATTCAGGCTTTGTTTGTTGCCATCACCGTAACGGAGACTCGAGACTATACGTGCGGCACGACATAACTTCTCCATAAATTGAAGAAAGTTATCCGATACCGTTCGGAACAATGGACGATGACAATATATCGTTTGAATGCGCGCGTAGCGAACGTGCCGAAGGCAGAAGCCCAAGGACGCACAAAGGTTGAGATTTGGGATGATCCACTTACCACTGGGTATCTTCACCTTTGAAATTTGTTGGTGATGTGCCACATTTATCTGTGTTTGACCCCATATACCGCCATACACATAGCGAAAGTTTCTAAAGTTGAAATAGGTACCACAAATAAAGTATTGCCAGTCAAACGTTATCAGATATGATTTCGTATGTGTGAGCCGAATAGATACCAAATAGAGCCTAACATTGCAACAACGCGGCTAGATCTTCACTTTAAATAGATGTCGTTTCGGTGAAAGCGGGTATACCGTTGCAACATGTTTTAATCCTGTGATAAAGCCAAGCTTGACGATCCGAGTCTCCTGACGATGTAACGATGTGAAGAAAGTATGTAAACGATACTTCTTGACAAAATAATTCTTGACAAAACAATTCATAGAGGCGTGTAATTTTAGTACTCGAGAAAATTGACTCTTACTTACGCGACTCGAATCAATAAATCAACATTCAACTCAGATTCAAGTATACCGTTTTCATAACCGTTAATCACATATGCTTTCAAACTACAGCATGATGTTCATTCTTTCATTACAACTATGCACTCCGTCTTTTACACCTGTCATTATATTAGGGTTACCATATTTTGGAAATGTGAGAAGAGGACACTTTTCAAAATTTTCAGAGCTACAAAACTGGAGTAAAATCCGGGGAAAATGGTGTTTTTTTTTACTTTGCGGTCGGTTGACTAGAAAAAGGTCATTTTTCCGGCTTAACTCCCGGAAATCACGTCGGAGCGTTGCTTGGCCGCTGACAAATTCCCAAAAAAGAGAACATTGAGGCGTCCTCCGAGTACACTTTCAAAAATGTTAAAAAAGAGGACAGATTCTCATAAGAAAGGGCGTATGGCAACCCTACGTTATATTCAATATACTCTCTATATTTTATGCCCTTGGTTACAGCGCCCTAAAGCGGATGGATGATATATTGCTATATTCGGCGATCCACAAGTTACCTGGGGAGCGCTACGTCCGCTAAGTAAAATGGCGAGAGTGAAGTAAACTTTTAAGAATTCAGTAATAAACTCAAATTGTTTTTCTATGTAATACATGAAGAGGTCAGATNANAGAATTGCGGTAGATGAAGAATTGACCACGGTTGCAGAGATAGAGATGACTGAGAATATTATTATTATTAATACTACTTCAACTTGAATGATTCTGTCCAACCCTNGTGTATTCNNTTCCTCCTGTGTTGTTCGTTATGGCGCTTACAGATGGGACATCACTGGGTTCGGTCCCACATTTTCACACAAAATGAACCACCAGATACTGCCAAGAAACAAGGAAGTAAATCCGTCAATCACAAACATCTGAGGCCTGGTACAAAGCATCAGCAAAGACGTATGTTGTCNGCATCGGTAACATTTCCATTAGTACGGCTACGAAGGTTTGACGCACTGGGTGTATATTGTACAATCATTTCCTTAAGTCCAGGTATATCTCCGGATNAATTNTATGTCTCTAAAGCAGGGGTCACNAACACGCGGGCTGCGTGCGGCCCACGAGGTCATGTTTTACGACCCGCGACTTGATTTNAGATTTCAGAAGAAAGCTATGAAAACATCTTGAAATGCTGAAATTGACGTGCAATGGCCCAAACATTGNCAAGACCGAGACGATTATAAAACGGCTTAGGGCAGTGGTTCTGAAACTGGTGGGCGCCCCCCTGNCCCTTGTGGGGGCGTGAAAGCATCTGAAGAGCGGGCGGAGCTGTGGACAACNGAAAATATTTTCGCGCCCGGCGCGATTTACCTCGAATTCATAGTTATAGTTATTTCTCTGTGTATAATCCGGAATTCATATTATAGAATTCTTTCATCAACATTCATAACCTTCCATGCCATCAAACTATCNNTTGGGATCGCTATAGCATTATNGATACATTTTGTGATATGCCTACAATGGGCACGCGAAATTTTTCAGTATCATAAAGGGAGGCATATCTAAAAAGGTTTGAGAANCACTGGCTTAGGGCTTCCTCACAAGATCAATCTTCACCTGGAGATGGTCTTTCAGCTAGTAACGTATCTCGCTAGCCCCCGAAAACGTTTGCATGTATCGCGCACAGCTCAGAGTTCAAAATAAAATGAAATCGATAACAGTGATCCTTTGCTATATTTTTATTCCTTCAACAAAATATTACTTATTCTTTTGTGGTCATTATACCCATCGCCTATGCTAGGTAGCAAAGCGTTTTACTGACGTAGAATTTTAAAACGTGGTTGCCTACTTGATATCGATATTGAATTCATGCTGCCCGCGGCCGCTACGAAATTTGAAAAGTGGCCCGCTGGCGTCCCATGCTCTAAAGCAGTGGTTCTCAACCTTTTTCACCTCGCGGACCGGTAAAATTTCAAAAAATGTCTGGC
>ATSW01102165.1:0-13168 GCA_000444245.1 Botryllus schlosseri | reverse complement strand
AGGTTCACACACAGAACGCGAACGTGAACCTCACGTTCACACCATCCCTAATCTTTAGTAATCAGAACATTCGAGGTATTTTACATAACTCGAACTCACCATGGACAATACACATAATTAGCAGGGCAATCGGTGAAAGTCGCGTAAATAGGGTTGCATTTAAAACAAACGATGATTTAAAACGTTTTGCTTAAGACATGTTTTAAACAGTGTTTCCAAACAATGACATTGAATTTTTTAAAAGTTGTATAATTGTGCAAATACTTCGAAAAAATTTACCATGGGCCAACGGACAATTTGCACCGATACAGTCGCCGCACGATGTGGAATGGTTAGAACCCTCGAAATCGTCGTCGGTTCAACAGCTGTAGCACTTATATAGGTCATTGGTAGGGAATGGATGTTTTGTTGATGATGACCGCCGACCATAAAAATCCTGCATTACGATGTAGTGCTAGTTACAGATATTTGTTGGTTTTAAGACAGGGCTCGGAAGACCTTTTCGTCAACGGAGCCATATTTGCCCTATATTTTCAATGGTCAATGTCGAAAAACTGCTACGTCACAATTAAAGACTAGTGGCGTCCTGACCAAAACAAAAACAAAAACAAAAAAAAAAAATAAAAAACAAGTTTTAAAAAGGTCATGTTTTAGACATGTCTGTCTTATATTGATTTTTTAAAATACAACCCTATACGCCTATAATATTGCTTACATTTTTGTGTAGATGACTGGATTAGTTATAGAACTATCTAGCCAACGTGATTGATATAATTTCATATGTGTATCAATAGTATTTATTGCTTCTGTGTCGCACAGCTTTCCCAACCCTCAATCATAAATTATCATCAATCGTCAAATAACGGATGCATGATGTCGAAATGCCCACACGCATTTGAACTCCTTTGTTTGACTATTGTTATTGTTGTTGACTTACTCTGTTTGGCAACTTATCGTGCGAGGTAACGTGCCATAGCTGCATATCATTCGCCATTGATCGGCAAGGCTACCGAATCAACTCGGCAGACGCATTTGTGTAAAAGATGCATTCAAGAATAGTTAGATTACTGACGCTTGCGATTTGCTGTCACTCTATCTCAGAATGTCAAAGTGCTGGAGATATCCGACGGCGGGTGTTAAGAGATCTAGTGATTCTACGATTGCAGAATATTGGACAAGCGCATCAAAGAACGGGGAAGTCAGCACATAGTGAGAAGATAGATTACTAACATATATAGAACAGGAGTTTCCAACAGAGAAGTCGCGACCCCCATGGGCACTGCTCCCTCTAAGCTGCGTGCGTGCGCAATTGCGCACTGCTGATAAGGTCTCTGCGCACAGAAATTTTAAGCTGTGTACAAGAAAAAAGTCCAACGTGAATTGAAAAGAAAATAAACACATTATAATTCGTTCTGTGCTATTTTTCAATGTGAGTCACGTGTGCAACCGACCAGCGACTAGCTGTTCCAACGAAATATGCGATTCACTTACGAAGTTACGCAGCTAATCAAGATTATTAAGCCCATTTCCTAATTTACGTGGGTAAGTCGTCTCGGAGAAAAGTCGCCATAAAGTGACGTCACGAAACAACTTGCCGAAGTGTTGCTGATTAGATCGGGCTTACGGGCATATGCGTGCCGCTCAAGTGAAAAAGCAGTTCAAGTTTATGAGCTCGGGGGTTATGATATGCTACGCTACGTCAGTTTCAAAAACCAGCAATACTTTTACGTAATTCCATCATTACCTCGAAGCAAGCCCGAAGGGGCCCAAAGTTCCTCGGAAATCTACATATAATATATTTTGCGGCACCTTTATTCTACGTGAATTTTTTCTTTGCGCCACGCAGGTTTTAGCGTCGCTGTATTTGTTATTGTTAATATGGGTTTTGGGTGTATAGGCTACCTTACTGTCTCTCATAAATGCAAGTTAGGAATAAAAATAACACGAATAACAGAAATGACTCTTGTGTCGTAACTATGAGAAGTCTCAGGATTGCGACCGTTCGGATATATTTTGATAGTGATATATCCTACAACCCGCTAGTGCGGGCCAATTCGGCACCATCATTGGCGTCGTCGATTTCCGCCCATCAAAGTCTTCGGCCAACATGCGACTCCGCGAATTGGGCTGCTAATAAGATCCGCGACAATGATCGTCGCATGTTGGCTGAAACCCTCTTCGATATTGATATGTCCAGATCCCGAAATGACCTGGGGCGAATAGTCTCGCCGTTGCAGTCTGAGTCCGAGGTACCATTGCGGCCCGCAAATGTAAATAATGCGCTCCGTGAAGAAATTATAATTTGGAAACGAATGCGTCTCATGAGTTGAGTCCAGAGGTGGTCAAAGTAGTCAAGAAAGCTACTCAAGTAGAAGTAGAGGTAGCGACGAAAAAANTTACTCAAGTGCGAGTAGAAGTANTTCTTCCATAAGCAACCTAAAACTANTTGAAGTAGAAGTAGAATTGACCGACTTTAAATCTACCCAAGTAAGTAAGTAGCTGTGAAAACGATCGTAATTCGATCGNATGGATTGTCAAAAGCTGTAAATTCAACTATGTGAAAGTTGCAGAGCTTGNTTCATATTGATGCATACCAGGAGGTATCCAACTTTCGACAGCATAAGCATTCGTCCGCATCATGNGATGAAAATGATATTATTGATATGGAAATGCGATACTAATCCTGTTTNCTCGAACAGCCCGTTTTTACATGGCGCCCTCCTCTNTATTATAAGGCCTGTAGTTTAGTCGAAGAACAATACGGAAAAGCTGTATCGGATACGGTGTAAACCAGTGGTTCCCAACATTTTTGTCTTCATTCCCCTCTTCAGANTTATTCCGAGCCTTCATTCCACACCAGGAACGTANCAGCTCTTTTTCAGCCCCGCCCAAANACGTTGGTCTTGAGCCCCCAGAACCCTCTCAGCTCCGCTGAGCCAGTACGCNTTTCNCTGCAACTTATCAGCTACATTGGTTCTACTGTTTAGTGCGTCGCCTGACTTCAACTAAGCGCGCCAAGCGCGAAAAATTTATATAATTCGTGTTTGAATCGGCCAATATGATCGGGAATTGCATATATTTTGCTATCAAGTTTTTATCCCCTCTCTGCTCCCCAGTGTTGGGATGACTCGAGTCAACTTTTTCGTATGACTTGACTGGACTCGAGTCACTTTGCAAAAATGACTTGACTTGACTTGACTCGGAGCTTCAGAAATCTGCATTTACTCGTGACTCGGAGCAAAATTTACGAGTCAATTTCAAGTCATTAAGTAATCAGTGTCGATTAAATCAATGGATCTCGTGTATGTTCGGATTGTTCAAGATACGCCGGTGTCACTTGTGAGAGCAATCAGTCATTCACTGATTGCACGTTACACTGATCCTCCATTGTTACATCACAAATAATTTGACCGCAAACGAAACGATCGCAGTTTACGTTGTCGTACCAGTAGCGGATAATCTAATAGCAATGTGTCTCAGTTTCTTCGACGGCTCGATGCTTACGTTGCGCATTGCTCAGTTTTGGCAACCCTCTTGTATGATTTAAATCGAACAAATATAGTCTGTGCGTTTATATTCTTACGGATGTGTAGATGGGTAGTGTAGGCTATTGTACCAAATCAAAGTGTGTCAACTTCTCGGGGATTCGTATTCGCTTCGTATTTTGGCTGATTATAACTGACTGTAGCATGTAACAGTACAGCTACTCACGTATTCTAATAGCAGTTGTACGTGTGCGTGGGCCATGTATTGTCTTTTTGCATGTTTATTTAACTTTATATTCGTTATTTGACTCAAGATAGATGACCAATTCATCTGTCTTTCACACACTCAGCAAAATGTGATGGCTTTGAATCGTCACTCATACTTCGAAATACAATTTGACTTGAATTGTGACTTGACTCGTGACTTGACTTGACTTGACTCGACTTGACTCGAGTCACCTTAAAAAAACGGGTGACTTGACTTGACTCGAGTCACCTTCGAAAATTGATTGACTTGACTTGACTTGAGTCAAAATGTCCAATGACTCGAAGGTAGTGACTTGATCCCAACACTGCTGCTCCCGTATTCAGATTTACCGGTAAAGCTGAGTGAGGTGTGTTGGAAAAAGTAGGAGGAATCCTAAATAAGAATTAAACATCTTCGGGCAGACCCGTTGGTGTATTGACTTCGTTACATTATGTTATTTCATGACCTCCTATATCTGCTACGTTAAAAGATATGGAAATCACCAAAACTAAAAGGCAAATACGATTTCAAATTGGTATTGCTTTATTGGCAAATTATTTTTCCCTGCGTGATGGCATTTGTCCTGTGGGGTTCAGATCGCTAGGAAAAGCCATTTAGCCAATTAAAAATAGATGTATATTGTATATATATCGAAGTTTTGGGTCGCAACAAGGGCATTCCTTCTCGGCCAAGGTCTTCTCGCTGCTGATCGTTCTGGAGCACTTCTCGGAGTTGCATGTTACATGGCCCATAACTTCATATGCCTTGGTTCGTCGTGTCGCATTCATGGCCGGCGCCGAAGTCTCCATTTCTATAAATTCTACGTATTTTTGTAGAGGAAGGGTACTCAATAATACATATTCGTCAATAGTAAATCGCACACCCAGCGCGAAAGCATTTTGAAAAAGTGGCATAAATTTCCCAAAAATACTTTAATTTATGTTTATTCACGAAATAATTTTGGGCCCCTTCGAGGTCGCCCCTCCCAATTGGGGGGTTTGGGGTGCGGCAGTTACAGTCCTGTTGCCCAGTACCCAGCACTTTTGTCATCACAGAGCAGCTATTTGCTGGTTTGACTACACAAGGCACACAACCATACCAGTACGCAAGAAAATCGCTTATAACTGCAACATAAAACGTATTGTGAACCGATACCAAAAACGCTCAAAATTTCGCGAAAGCGTTATTTCACGTCAAACTAGTCGTGCTGGATGCGTTTGTGACGCCATGATTGGCCATCCAGAGTTAAAAATGAGGTTTTGTGAAAAACACGCAACCTAATTTTCGATACATACATTGCAGAGCAGTTAACTGGTACCGGTTATTGCGCATGTGTCTCCGTGAATATGTTGACTGTCCTGAATATAACTTCGAACAAACGCGTCTATTCCCCACCTGAAACCATTCAATTCCCCACCAGTGGGGAATTCCCCACCGTTTGGGAACCACTGGTGTAAACATTTTGCGCGATTAGTAAACGTTATTAAAAAATATGGTGGATCTTAAAATTGCCATATTGTGTAGCTTTATTTCAGTAAATTAAAGGCATTTCTACACTTGCTTTTATACTTCAACATGTATGTTCTCCAGACAAATGAACTGAAACTAATTAGAACCTAAAGTATGATACTGGGAATTGAAAGAGAATTATAAATACTACTTCTGAAAGCGGAAAATGTATCTCATGTCTTTGGTCCAGAAAGTTTCAAAGGTGGTACGCTAAAACAGATCTAAAGCTAAGAAAAAGTCAGAGACAACTTTTCCAGATTAGTACACGCCATGGACTGCTAGATTACGACATGATAAGTAAATGCTAGATTGCGAAGCATCAGTTTCAAACGTTATGATGGGCCAAGTATACTGTGATGAAATATTGCGGTGTGAACGGAACCACGCAACCCGATACCTAAAGTATATTCACCGATACTTTGGTGAAATCATATTGGTCACTCTATTTCCAATGTGCGCGAAGAAAGTTCTGGGATTTACTCAACTGTCATGAAAATTAAAGTTGATACTTCGCGAAAACAGACCCGAAATTCCTCAGGCTATCTTTCTTATTGGAGGATTAAACTACTTCTACTTGACAAACTGAAAATAGCGAAAAGTAACTAAGTAGATCACAAAATATTACGAATTAGAAGTAGAAGTAGCGAAAATCAGATCTACTTGAGTAAGTACCAGAAGTAGAGGCAAACTACTTGAGTACTTCCAAAAAGTAGAAGTAGCCTACTTCGTTACTGACCACCTCTGGTTGAGTCATCACTCGAGTCATTACAACTCTGATATTTCGCATGGCGAGTAATTTCACGTAGCACTAGCACTAGCTACTTCTATTAGATATAGATAGAAATCGTCCCAAAAGACCTATATACGTTGTTATAGTCTTGAATTGATAGACAGGGGTTGACGAATTCATATTGCTATTACTGCGCACATAGTTGTCAGCATCCGATGTAGGCCGTGAGTAGGTTTGGGCGAAGATGCTGACCATTCTTCTTAGTAATCAAATCAGCACGCCAAATTGAGAGATGGGTTGCGGAACATTTTCATATCATAATTTGGGGTCGCGACCACGAACAGTGTTGGAACCCCTGCTATAGAAGAACTAGGCCGATAAAATATTCGATATGAAAACCACAGATATATTCCATCACGTTTCGCAGTTATGCGCTAGTTGTATTATAAACGGGCTGGAATAAATAATTTGCCCCGTATTTTCAAATCTATTTTGCTCGACGTGAATTTAGGAGCTAGATACCATGTTTCCCTTGCTTACAGCATATTCAACTGCCACGATTGAGACAACATCAGGGTCAGTAGTAGGAGCTACCCACGAAGATTCCTACGCCTTCTACGGAATTCCGTATGCAGAACCCCCCATTGGGGATCTACGGTATATTATTTTACACTCAGACTTGTACTAATAACTATACCCAATATATTTAGCTGACGGTAAACTAACTACCGTTATTACGTAGCTCTATAGGTCTAGTTCTAAATGCATATTTCTAAATGAGAATAGTTAGTTCTAGATTTTCTAATTTTAAAAAACGAGTATTTATAGTTATTCTCGTGTAGTTGCGTATTATGCAAAGTAATTTTACTTCTAGTTCAAGTTGTGACTTTTAAAAACTGAGTAGTTCTAGTTATTCTAGTGTTAGTTGCAACTTTTGAAAAGTGAATCATTGTAGTTTTAGTTGCGAATTTTGAAAATTCAGTGGTTTGTACAGGGATGTTTATATTCTACTGGATACTTACTTGCTGTCAAAACAGAATTCATAATTACGCAGGTGGAAAGACCCAGTCTCTGTTCAGACTCCATACGCCAGGATTAATGCTACGGTCAACTATCGCGTTCGCTGTTATCATGAACCGACTAATTGGAACATAGTGGTAAGATAATACAGTACTAGAGTAATTATGTATTCGGACTAGTTCTGTTATGAGGTATTGGCGATATCATGGTATTTTGGGTATTTAAACTTTTCAAATTGCTCTATTTGAAGAGCAGGGCAAGTTTTTGCAACTTTTGCAACTTGATTTTGGTAAAGTAGCTAACACTGAGTTTTGCTGCAGTGCTTTCGGCCAAGTTTGCAGCCTGGGATGTTTGGATTATAGTGTTTGATTTTTTTATGGACTAACTAAATTATGTCTGCATTGCGTTATTTTGTTGCTGTGAACCAGAAAATGTAATTTTGACAGCTCTGCGGGAGCTGACAGCGAAATGCTGTCATGTAGGTTGGAAACCTAAAGAACACAAATGTGTATGTATGATCGATTGAATAGCGAAGAAAGAAACGAAAGAAGAAATCCTGCAAATCTTAAACAGTTGGCTAATACAATGGAAACTTTCGATTATCTCATACCCAAATAATTCTAAAGAATTATAAATGCAACTGCAAATTTTGTTAAAATTAAGTGCAACTTTCTCACGACTTTAATGCAACAAAAACTTGCCCTAATGATAGGTTTGTGGTGTCCTGTATAAATTCCAGAGCGACGTTGTTGCTATCGAAAATTTTGGACTTTAAAACATAGTATTTACGGCCGCTGGATTTAATATAAAAATGCAATAATTTGCCCTGTAAATACTACTTGTTTGAAATCCAAAATTTTCTATTGCAATAACTTCACTTCAACAGGTTGGAATTGAGCCAAATTTGATATTCAACGTTTTTCTAGACAACCTAACAATTCCACGGGGATGGACAGTAAAATTTGAAGATATTTTTTATATAATGAATACAAAACCTTATCTACTGGTTGGAACTGAGACAAATTTTAAGTGCAGCGTTTCTTAGGCACACTCACAATTTTATCAAATAGCAATTGAAATTTAAAAAAATTGAACAGCCGTTCTGCATGCCTTCAACTATAACCTATTCTTGATATCATCAGGAGAGCGAAGATTGCCTGAACTTGAACATTTTTGTGCCTTTGACCGTCTCGCTGCCGGCCACAAGCCAGAATTTACTGCCGGTGATGTTTTATATTCACGGCGGATCATTCAAAAGAGGAAGCGGCACCGACGACAGCTTAGACGCCAGAGAGCTGTCCCGAGTAACAAACACGGTTGTTGTCACGATNAACTATAGACTTGGTAAGTCAGTATTAGAAATCTCTTNTCCAGTTTCAAAANTAACGAGTTNGTGTNGGTTCCAAATGAGTATTAAAAGCAGTGNTCGGTCTAAACCGGTTTGAGATCGNTCTNNAAANTTAGATAGGCCTACATCTCACGATNGACCATTGTTCGGTATACGGTTCTGGTATAAGATTNTTTTGACACGTNCTGGTCCTCAATTTTGCCTTNGCTTATCCAACTANTTACTTTTGGTCTCGCNTTCCCTNATCNGCATCTCCCGCTATGTATCATTGAACAACCTNTGAAATNATAATTNTAGCTCATAATAAGACAGTTNAGAGGAATCCCGCTGTNNATTTCCATTTCCGTTTAATNCGCCCTTCAGGGACATTGGGATTTCTTACTCTCGAAGAGGATGGNCAGGACTATATAGTAGGCAACCAAGGCCTGAAGGANCANCGACTGGCTTTACAATGGGTCCAGGACAATATTGAAAGCTTTGGAGGAAANAAAAATCAAGTAATTTCTCTTCATATATGTACGTACATATATATCATCAATNCGAGATCCTANCAGCGAGAACGGTTATATATAAATGGGCATTGTNTAGTACNTAGTGGATATANACAGTTTTATNTAGAGTTCCGCCTNCAANGANTAGNGCGCTCGATCCAACAGAGTTGACTCCTTAATCAGTGACCACCAAGTAAGCGAATTTTTTCCATCATCTCGTCATCACTACGCTAATGTCCTGATGAAAGCATANGTAACCAGCATGGACCTTGTCCTAGATCANCAACAAGAAGATCATCCTCGCTCGCATGAGAGAGTTAGTGCTTAATTCAGCCTGCATTATATTCTAGACCTAGTGTTAGGGGTATGGAATTTAGTAAATTTCAATTGATTTTAAAGTCCTAGAACGAAAGGGCCAGTGTTTTAGGCAGGCTATGCTTAGGAATTATCCAAAAGATAACTGCGACTTGTTATAAACGATAGATGTCCAGTGTCCACCAACCATGAATACTAAAACAACAACTGAGTGTCAAAGGATACAAACGTAAATGCACGAACGAATGTAGGAATGCAGTTGATATGTCGTGGTGTGTCCTGGCGCCAAATAATCCAGCATAATAAGTTCAACATTAACTTTGAATCCCGCAGGTGACAATTTTCGGAAACAGTGCTGGCGCTCAGTCAGTGATGCTCCATGTCGTTTCCGCGAAGAGTAAAGACCTATTCCGCAATGCTATACAGCAGAGCAACCCGTCCATCTATTCCTTTTATTACCCGACGCCAAAGACTGCTCTGGAGATATCACGGAGATTGATAGAGGAACTGGCCTGCAACGGCACTACGGGAACGGAAAGACAATGCCTCATGTATGTAATGAGCTTACCAAATAATTTTATGATCATCAGGTAAGGTCAGGGGTGTGTACCTGTACATAATGACCACCTATGTAGAACCCGCTCTCAACCGTCTCGCGCAGGGCGTTGGTATCCCGGAAACTTGAATTGTTATGCAACAGTTATGGGATTTCACATTGATAGTATATGAGAAGCATGAGGGTGAGAAAATATATGAGGGACCCGGGACGAGTTATCAAAATATTCTACTTGAATGAAGTCTTACAGGATGTCTCGAGTCATATGCGCAGGTCCTGTGACTTGATCGGTTCATGAGAAATGACCCGAGTATAGAAGACGAGTTATCTCTCATATTCAAGAGTCGGGTCACGTGAAAATTATCATTCGAGTCATTATAACCCTACTTATAGTATTATAACGCAACACAGCAATGTCATGGTGACACAAAACTTGGTAGTTTACTTAGGAAGATGATAATGTGTGCTACTATTTACTCATCGAATTGGCGTCGCAACATTTTCGACACCAAGTGCGAACTTCGTGGACCTCTTACAGAATTTGTTACCATCATCAGAGTAAGATCTTAAATAATGAACCGCAGGCGATAAGCGTATGAAAACTATGAATTGGACTCGACCTTTCGTGCAATGATTCGACAGTAGACTTGACTTTATGGCAAAATAAGACGACTCGACTTGACTCAAGTTAAAAGTAAAAATCTGAGGAGTTATTGTTACTCGGAACCTGGTGACTTCGTTAGATCCATGTCACTTGGTATTTCGTGTTATAAAGGGTCATGGCAGTTAAATATTATTGCTATAAACTGGGAAAACTGGATAAAATTTGGAAAAAATACTTTTACGACCAAGAAGATCGAGGAACTGTACTGGTTCAACATGCATCAATGTAATTGCTGACTAATGTCCATAATTCAGGGTTTGTAACCAAGTCATACGGTCCCGAGTAACAAGTCAATCTCACTTGTGTGGTTTTGACTCGAGTAAATCTTTATTCACCACCGAATCAAGTGCGACTACAAGTCGGGCAGCAGGATATCGAGTTCGAGTCTAAGTCACTGCAGTGTTAACTGCTTATCTTCGAGTTCTGATTATGGTCTACCCTCAATTTTACAGCTTTGCTTGGGTGATATCGAATACCGGCATTATTATTATTGGCTACTCATTGACTCCTCACTCTGAACAGTTTCTGGTCCTTTCTTCCAAGTACTAGTGTACTGAGAGACGAAATACAAATAACGTAACTTTGCTGTTATTCCAAATTGCAATGAAATGTATATATTGGCCTTCCTAGTCTGGAGTCATTTGACATTGTCCAGTCATGTGAAAATGACTCGAGTACGTACAGGTCGAGTCGACAATCAAATTGACTCAAGTCGAGTCGCGTCAATAAAGGATCACGACTCGAGTCATTACAACCCTGTCATGTCCACCTATAAAGCAGCGAAGTTCATGCATAATAAGTGTTTTTTCTATTTTCCAAAATTTCAGAGACACTCCCCCAGAGAAAATAGTGGAGAAGGGCCCATCCGTAGAAACAGCTACCGCCATAGCGGAGAACAATGCAGTTTACGACGAAGAAACATTTCTCCCAGTTGTAGACGGTGAGGACATCAGAGACGTACCAATGGACTTGTTCAAAATAGAGGAATGGAACAGAGAGAAGAACTTAATAATCGGCGTCAACACGGAAGAAAGTTTGGACTTCCAATTTTATTTCCCAGAAGGAACCGTCCTTGATGAGGAATTGTTCTTGGTACGTGCAAACTTAACTACGTGGCAGACAAGCATATATCCCGGTGGCCTTCATTACACATTTCCCCAATACCCGTAACAGTACAAAAATAGCCTCAAACTCTTTAAACTCTTCCAATGCTTATCAGTAACAATTCCTTTCTTGACTAGGTTTCAATCCAGGAAACGCCCTCTTTCAAGATTCAAGATATGACCATTCACACAAGATACACTCTAGCTCTCTGTAATATACATTGCATGGTTATATAAAATGTTTAGGCGTGTTGTCATATTGTGCTTTCTCTGTCTTGATGAATTCATTCAGTTACCATTATAATGAAGCTTCGACATATCAAAACCCTATCTGTCCCGTGACAAGTGCAGAGTCAAGTCGAAATTCAAGCAATTTTAACTGAATGAATACTAGTCAGCCCTCAAAACTACCTGACCTCGATCTGACATATCAACCTCGCTTATCGACACATGCATCAGTTATTCTCAGCACTAGCCGTTTTATTTTATCCCTCATTTCTTTCCATCCAGTGTGCATGCCTCTTCTTTAAATCGTCTAGGGGTCTAGTCTAAGGTGGGTGTCTGATTTCCAAGACTAATCCAAGTCGTTTCTACATCTTCCTATTTTTTCATTCTATTGCAGTCTTGTGATGTTTTGAAATGACGAAGATAACAATAAACTGATGCTGCTGCCACTGATCGCATCTGCTTCCTATCATTCCTAGGATCTCAACGAACTGACTTTTGGTCCCGAATACGGCAAAATCATAACTGACAAGTATATTGAAGATTTTCCACCCGCGGAAGGTCAAGATTACAAGGTTACGTTTGGGCATGCCATGTCTCATTACTATTTTGATTGCCCAAGCAGATTGATGGCGAGGTAAGCACTTCACGCATTTGCGATTGAAGGTAATATCGAACCTAAGATTAGGTAGAAACCTAGGATTAGCTACAACCCTGATGGGATTTAGATGTATGGAATATTTGGGTCCACGATTACCAAGGATTTTCAGCATTTGCAATAGGTGGTCCAACACTTTTTTGTATTCCATAATAGCAAGCAATAGCAAGTAGACTTATGAAATGATTCACGCATAACCATAATGATTGTCATTTCCTTGTCCAAAATAATACGAAACTTAAGATATAAGACAGTGCGTGAAAGAAGATGCGAATAATTTTGAATCTAAAGAAATTGCCATAAATGACTCTATATTATGATTAGGGCTGGGCAAAATCGAGTACTTGAGTGATTCGATTCTGAATCACGTAATATGCCTCGAGTCGAGTCGTGTAATCGAGTATCACTCATTATGACGTCATAACATGATATAATACGTCAAAGATCAAATACATACCGTTTATGTCACCAAAAAGAATATAATGCCTGTTATCCATCTCATAAAAGTTACTTTGATATTTTTTCGACGATACCGATTTCATTCCACTTGGTGATGATGTTGTGGGATAATAATGACTTCGGAAATGTGCTACGTCCAGCAACCTTCGTAGCTTTGTAATATATGTTTTGTATGCTACGATACCGCCAATCAAGGTTTCAAGCAGGGCATGGTATGGTATGGAACGACAATTTTCCATACTCCATACTCGCCTTACTCTCTCCATACCATACTTGCAATTTTCCATGCCATACCAACATTGTTCCATACCATACTTGATACATATTCCATACTTTCAAATACTTCAATATCATAAAT
>ATSW01102157.1:0-10115 GCA_000444245.1 Botryllus schlosseri | reverse complement strand
GTGTTGCCACTCGGACATCGTGTCTGGGCGGGGGGGGGGTCGGACATCATGCCTGGAGTGTGTTAGGATTGTGTTGTCAATCGGACATGGTGTTTGGGATATGTTTGTGCTGCGCCAGACATGCCTCAGACCTGATATCTGCGCACTATTTTTATCCAGACGTGCTCCGGAGCTGATGCCTGCGCAGTGCGCACTAAATACCTTCAGGCATTGTCCGAAACGGATATCTGGACACAGACATGCGTCAGACGTGATGCCCGCGTCCTAAACGACGCGTTTTTGCTGATATCTGCGATAGCTATAGGTATATCCACAGTAGTGGTAGCTGAGTATATCCAAATTTACAATAGTGATAGCTGATTACATCCACAGCTATCACTACTGTGGATATACTCAGCTATCAATGATATCACTACTGTGGATGTGGATATACTCAGCTATCACTGCTGTAGATATACCCAGCAATCGCAGATATCAGCGAAAACCGCAAATATAGAGGTCATATATTGGTCAAATGTCGTTTAGGACGCGGGTATCACGTCTGACGCATGTATGTGTCCCTTATGCCCGCAGATATCAGATTCGGAATATGCCTGGGGGTATTTGGTGCGCAGGTAAGAGCTACGACGCATGTCCACTGTCTAGATTAAAATAGTGGCAGATATCAGGTCTGAGGCATGTTTGGCGCATCACAAACATATCCCAGACACGATGTCTGAGTAACAACACAGTCCGGACACACCACAGGCATGATGTCCGAACACCTTCCAGACACGATGTCCGAGTGACAGCACAATCCGAATTCCCCCCAGATACGATGTCCGCGTTGCGAAACAGTCCGAACACACCCAAGACATAATATCTGAACGCCCCCAAGACACGATGTCCGAGTTGCAAAACAATCCGAACACCTCAGACCTGATATCTGCGCACTATTTTTATCCGGACATGCTCCGGAGCTGATACCTGTGTGCTAAATACCCCCAGGCATGGTCCGAACCGGATATCTGCGCACTTAATAGACATAGACATGCGTCGGACGTGATGCCCGCGTCCTAAACGACGTTTGACCTATGACCTCTATATTTGCGGTTTTTGTTGATATCTGCGATAGCTGAGTATATCCATTGTAGCGATAGCTGAGTATTTCCACATCCGCAGTAGTGATATCTGTGATAGTTGAGGTGAGTATATCCAGAGTAGTGATAGCTGTGGATATACTCAGCTATCACTACTGTGGATGTGGATATACTCAGCTATCACTACTGTGAAAGTGTGAATATACCCAGCTCTCGCAGATATAAGCAAAAACCGCAAATAAAGAGGTCATATATAGGTCACGCGTCGTTTAGTACGCGGGTATCACGTCTGACATATGTCTGTGTCCACTAAGTGAGCAGATATCCGTTTCGGGCAATGCCCGAAGGTATTTAGTACGCAGGCATCAGCTCCGGAGCATGTCTGGATAAGAATTGTGCGCAGATATCAGGTCTGAGGCATTTCTGGCGCAGCACAAAAATATCCAGACACGATGCCCAATTGACAACACAATCCTAACACACTCCAGGCATGATGTCCAAGCCCCCCAGGCACGATGCCCGAGTAGCAACACACCCCTGACATGATGTCCGAACACGCCCTAGACACGATGTCCGAATGGCAACACATTCCGAACACACCCTCGGCCCGATGTCCGAGTTGCAAAACTGTCTGAACCCACCCCAGACACGATGTCCGAGGGGCAAAACAGTCCGAACTCACCCCAGACACTACGTTTCAATGGCAACACAGTCCGAACACACCCAAGACATGATGTCGGAACACATCCCAGACATGATGTCCACACACACCCCAGACTCGATGTCCGAACGCATCCTACTACTACTGCATTTCCATGTGCAAATGAAGTGTGCTCTTGAAACTGCAATTTCATCACTTTACAGTCTAATAGCCAAAATCAAACAGCTATGAACGAAGTCTCCTTGAAGCAAACTTTCATTTAAGATCCTATTTTCCAAAATATTTTAATATGTTTTTGAGCAATCCGCAGTCTAAATCGTGTAACGCCTGACTGATTTTAGAGCATTTACCAAATTCCTCCTCAATTTAACCTTTGGCCCTAACCTACAGGGCATTAAATTTTACTTGGAAATATAGACGATCAGACAAGCTTCAGATAAATCCAAGTGCCGTATCTCAACTGTCGTCTAACATCTAGCTACACCTTCTTGAATATTGCATTGATAAAACCTGAAAGTGCAGACCCGAAATGAGCAGAAAATTGTCAATTTTCGAAGTGACGTAACTTTTGACCCCCAAGTCCAATTTTCATAAAATAAAGTTCATCCTGTTTGGAATTAGCTCATCTGTGCGTGTACCAAATTTCAGGAGATTTGGAGAGGTAGTGGTGGGAACATCGGTTGTCTGTGCAGGGAATTGCCCTACACACAGGTGTGACGCTGAGAAAGGTCTTGGCACACCAAAGATATTACGCTAAACGTACAGGTGAAGTTGAGCGCGACTGCTGGAGTTTGCATTTGGCGAGNTTTCTTGAATACGGAATAAGTTTCATCTTCNACAATCGTNTTCTGAAAATGGTTNCNAAACACATGTTTAGTCAGAATTCATACAGANTTGGTCAATTTCTCGCGTTCNCCAGGTTGAGAACCACTGNTCTTATGTATTGAAGCAAAAGGTTCCTCATTTGAGGTGGCATGTGTGCCAAACAAATCCAGCANTCCAGCAGTGGATGAAAACATCTCTATGCTATGGCCCGAAAATGACATTTAAACATACCNACAGTTTCAACTCCTCCGCGGCGGAGTATGTGGTGTCACAGGTCACTATATAAGTCGACTAATATCCCAAAATAGAACAAATAATGCGGCGAATGAAATATTTCAATCGTGAAATCTAAGTCATCCCGGTGGTGTGCCCAGTCGTATATATTCACGGTAACGAATAGTATGTAGTACTATACCTTTTACGATGCGTATCCCATTCAGCATTCCTAGGAATCTTCAACGATCGTGTCCACTTTCTTCACGCACTACAAGCTTCGCTCCACCCTTTGCTCAAATCTCAATAATGGCCAGACGACGATACGACACTCGAACGATTTTGAAATAAGTGGTATTCATCCGCTGACATGCCACCAATCATATCTATTGGCCACTTCGTTATAATGTTTGATTTAGGTCGTTTTTTCATACAGAAACATTCATCATTACATATAGTCCCTCTCTTTTCCATCTTATTGCGTATAAATTGATATTTCTTCCATGTGTTGTGTACTACTTACCGTACCTACTAAACCAGACGCTGCTTGTGATGTCACAGTGGTGCGTTGGTTGTTTACTCCGAATCTCAGAAAAATCAGTAACGCGTAACGTTAACCTAATGTAACCTATTACAGGTCGCCTTGCTCGCCATTAACAAATGGTCAACAGAGCTTGCGTTGCTGATATTTCTAGTTTCACGAACAATATTATACATCCTAAACTGATATTCTAACTCATCAGTCCTGTCCGTGACAACGAATGTAACCAGCGAGACCGGCATTATGGCCATAGCCTTATATTATAATATAGTGGCTATGGTGTATCTCATTAGCTACGATTGTCGGTTGTTTCTATCACCCTACTATTTACTATACTGGGATCGGTACTAGGGCCAACAATTTCCGTATGACAGACGCCAATCTCGCGAACGAGTTTGAATCAGGTCAAATAATCACCACGAGAATCATATCAGTAACATTCAGTTCCACGTAGGCTAGGACATTGGCTGCATAGATTTTCAAGCTAATCAATGTTACCAATAGCCTGGTAAACTTCATTAACGAGTAACTGTCAGTAATTTTGCGAAGAAATTCTGGTAACTTGACTTTTCAGCTAAATTGAGGTAATATTACATATCAAAATGTAAAATTACAAGCTACGCACAGTTATTGGCGGCGGCCGGTAATTCGTTGCAAAATTTACAGAGGTTTCCCAGTAAATTTACCAGATTTTTTACAGTGTGGGGCGATCGTTACACATATATTTCGCTCACAGGCATAAAGTGATATGATAATATTATGATTAAGAAAAACTCGGGCGTAAAAACTTTCGCGCGAGATGCGATTATTTTTCTTGGTTATAATGAATGGAATTGGCTCATTATATTATTACTTGCGTATTGCAAATACGTTTTAATTGTCAGATCTACCGGAAGGGCTGATAGAAGTGGTGTCATCGAAGTGGTGCCATTCAGGGGTCACTTAATTGTACATCTTGAACTATATGTTCGTACGACACGGCAAGACTATTTATGAATTTCTAGAGGGAGGGCGCCAGGCGGGACAGTTGTCATTTATTGCTGTTACTTCATAGCTTGCGGAGAAAGCTGTCACCATTCAGAAGATCACGAACACGCAAGGTCATAGCCACGTCGCTAGAAAAACATTTTTTTTATAGGGGGCCAATTCTTTTTGAGGAGCTCTCCCGTGGGAACACCTCGCAGAACCGTTGATCCTTCCATGGGCAGTTTCATCACTACCTTTGTATATATACGATTATTCTTAGACGCACACACACATACTCTATGGAAGCATACAGTTGCCAACTATAGCCTAGCTTGTATTCGGCGATCGTTTCACGGATGAGCCCAAATCGCTGACATTACGTAATGAACGATGAGTGTGAATATCGGGCCTAGTCGCGCGGATCGTAAAGTTTTTTTGAATAAATGAAAGAATTTGATTATTAATATTGGCGCGTGTGTATCAGTGATGTCCATTCTTATTATAATTACTTCGTTGAAGCACGGTTATTTAGTGACCTCTGGTAAAGATTGACGCCACTTTAAAGATTGGAATCGCTAATACATACTGGACCAAATTAAAAAGACGCATTGATATAGGAGGGGTCTGATTGCAGGGACAAGATCATTAGGCGTCAGCCATTTAAGCAACCGAAAATCTATATCGAAGGAGGCTTCGGAATACATGCGTCGGTTTTATGGGTGTCAATTATTTTCGGAGTGCACTTTGCGGAGTCGCGTGTAGCCTACTCTATTATGTCTTCGTGTGTCCCGGAATGGAAATTGCCAGAACTAACAGTCCCCAATTCCCATACTGAACTGACCCCCCTAGACTCAATCCACTCAACGACCCTGGGCTACTCTACATAATTCATGTATACTGGTACTGTGTATTCTCATAATTGAGAATGCAGCTAAATTCAACTATGGGTATTTGCGGAAGAATGTTTTTTCGGAATACCTATAATAAAAAAACAATTGTTTTGCCAATAAATCGCGCGAAGCGCGAGGAAATTTTTCAGGTTGCATTCATCTGCCCAAAAATACTGTAATATTTATTGATTTTACGAAAATTTCCCCAAAATTTGGAGGGTGCGATCGCCCCTTTCGCCCCTCTCTGGCTACGCCAGTGGCCAGACTGCATTACATAAGAAATGGATTAGCTTGGATTTCCTTGTTTGGACGTTTTGAGCAATTGTCATCATCAAGCAGGATGCAATATCATCCGGTACCAGTGTTTTCGTTTAAGATGAATATGTATAATAGAACACTTTATACCAGAACACCGCAGGCAGTAGATCAAATATTTCCCGAAAATCGCCTATCTAATGATATATCATTAATAATTGTTATTTAACCTTTTGAACATCTTTTTGTGGCAGCAGTGCTGAGCTCAGTCCGTTTGGGTTGAGGCACTGTCAAAGTCACTAACTCACTATTGATAGCGGGACATGTCATATTATTCTTACAATAAAGCCCCTACCCACAATACTTCACTAGGGCATCCGAATTTGCCTGGTCAGGTTGAGAGCGATCGCTATATATAAACAAGAAGCATTCCAGTCATAATTAGAAAATATTAATTAATTTTTTTTCTTAATTTCTTTACTGCTATCGCTGTCTCACACTTTGTCAGCAGTGCGTTACTCAACTTGGATTCTGAATTTGCATATTGCGAGTTGAGGACTGCATTGAACTGTAACGCGTAGTAATGATAAAGATCGGCTATGGACAGGCTTGGATACGATTCAAATCAATGTGGTAATGATAACCAGTATTTATTTGAGTATTGTTACAAACGACTGATAGATCTCAAGGATAAATATGTGTAATCTCAAGCACTGTTATCGACACTTTATTTCGAGGCTGGGCAAATTGATTTTCTGAGTTTCTGGGACCTCCATTGATCGTACAGGCGAATCTCGTTCACGTAAGAGAGAGTCTGGTCGACGGAGATGTCACGATTCGGTGAGAATACCCAAATGTCCTTGTAGCCTGAAATAATTAAACAACACCTAGTATGGAAAACGTGTTACGTTTGTAATAGCTATCAATCGGAGACAATCTATAGTTATGCATACCTTGGATTCCGCATGCGAATATGATGAAATAACTCTCGTAGTCGGTCAGAAATGATGTTGCCACGATCGGAAGAGCTGAACAAGTACACTGTTGCTTTAGTAAACAGGCTATTTCACAAGCACCTGTTTCCTAATATGGAACCCTAATCTACTAACCTGACCCTTTGTCGACTCTATGAGCAGTAATTGCTTCTTGAAGCATGTCCTCAGAAACGTCCTCTGAATCGTAATGTGTATAATAAAACAGAACTCACTATTACATGAGAACATTATACCTGGGTGCAGTAGGGCTTCGTACTGCCCGCCGGCGACCTCCCATGAGCGCATGAACATAGACTTTTTGCCATTTCTGCAACGATTATACCCAGGCGTGTCAATTAACAATCTGTCTGTGTATTCGGCCGGGTAGGCCTGCACACTACAATAGCACGATACAATGAGGCAACAAATGATACAAACTATATTGACGAGAAAAACCAGAACTTTCGAACATTAGCAGCACCCTACCCGGTATCCCCCGAAATTTTGATATCTACTTGATCATCAATGCGGGAGATGCTTGCTGTGATGCACGTGAACATATCGTCATGCGGGGGTGGATCGTCGGTGATGACAAGATTCCAACTACTTGGCAACTGAAAACAAATGACTAGTATGTAGAAAGGAATCCGAGTGAATAATTACAACCCAGATGTTACTCAATCCGTTTGTATTTGTTGCGCAGGTGGTACAGGCAGCGTATTTTATAGATTTCGTATTGGTAAATTAGTGGTAGAAAATGCATTCGGTCAACTCATGTGCACAATGGCTAAAGAAGGCATTATAGCCTACGTAAATACTCCCAAAGAGACGCTTAGGAGTACAGACAGAACATCATAACATATTTGAATAAAATATTCATATTTATTCCCGATATCCCCTGACGAGGGTCAGCCGAAAAGCTTCGGGAATAAAAATGAATATTTTATTCAAATGTGTAAATACTCCCGCAGTAGAAATTAACACCAAAACCGTCAAAGTTATATGAGCTCGAACGTTTTCTCCACAAAACGAAATCTCAGACTGTATGTATGGACGAAACGTACCATTTCATTCTACTTGTTGCTGAAAAGACTTTTAAGCGAAAACCTCTTTCTTGTGAGTATCGCGATGCACTACCATGATCCACACCGATGATAAATTATTACCTACCCGACTCCAATCAATTGCCGGCTGCAACGGGAGGGCACATGATTGCTGTGCCGCCGAATTCCCAAGAACAGCCGAAGCGATAACCATACAAGTCACAATGGAGATCATCTTGCAAATTTCGACACTTCACTGAAAACTTGGAAGCTTATATTGTTCTTGTATGTTCATGGTAGCCACATCGGCGCTATATATAGAGAGAGAACGCATCACAAGCATCAGATGCTGATTTACGTGCAGTAATCTACTGTTTATAGTTTAATATAAATGTTACTTTCAACATATCTCTCAAACTAAAACAGTCTCGTTTTTGCGACATGCCAATCTCGCCATGGATTCGTGGAGATATCGTGGACAGTAAATCTGCCGTAATGGTGATGCCTGATGCGTATGCAATGTGCACTGTGCAGTGTGCACTATGTGCAGTGTAACTTTCGGCAGTGGACGACTGCAGAATAGAAATGAAATTTTACTTTGCAGCAACGGGAAAATCACTAATCCAAAACGCTATTATTGTTCGCAGCCTTATTTCACAAGATTGCATTTATTATGTCAACTTGAGTTACCTTATCACAGCGTTGGATCAAAACATTATGATACAACTATATTTCGTTCTATATCTCCCTTTCATTGACAATCTTCGTCGAGAAATTTATACATAGTTTTGAAGTTAGTTAATCAAAAGAAACCTCTTGTTGCTATCAAATAAAGATGTGTTAGTTGTATGTTTTACACTACTCTAGGAGATCTCGTGACATTGAAAAGACGGTGTCACCCAATCAGTCATTCGCCAGTTGATTAAAATGCCCGATATACCAGTTTTCCATTCGTTTTGGCTGCCACGCATGCACTGCACATTGCACAAACACATGTGTCAAGTGCAGCGCAAACAACAATCTGCAAGGCTTCGTCACAGAAAACTCTCGATAAGGCGAACCTGCCAAGTGGAGATAGTTACCAGAGATGAGCAATTGAGCACGGATTAGGATTGTGCTTTCAAGATTTGTTCGGACAAGATTTGGGTTTTAGAAGCTAGATTTGGTTTTGTGATATTTCACGTTTTCAGGAATTGAAATGAATCATAATTGCAATGAATTAGTCGTTTTATCGACCTGATTTCGTTTCCAAATTAATAAATTCATGATTTGGGTTCGGACTTGGATTGAAAGCATGTGTCCAGAAACATTTTGTTTTGTAATTTATTAAATCCGAATACCTTTGGTATATAGGCCTACAAGGATATCATGAATATGGCATCTGGCATATACGGACCCTGTGTCATGTAGCGTGAATGTTTGACATATATAACGCGATTACCTGAGAATGTAATCAAAATATGACATCACGGACCATGTACAAGATGCATGTGAGACCCAAAGACTTCGTTATCATGATTTTGTACCGACTTCAGTGCTTTGGAAGAGTAAAAGTTTCCGGTAGTGAATAGGAAGCATTGCCTAATACAACTCACACATCGCCTAGAACAGTGGCCCTCAACCGCCGGTCCGCGACGACATTCCTGCCGGTCCGCCAGGTATATTACAATTTATACCTTAATTTCAAGTTGCAATGTTGAAGGCTTATCCATTGATAAAATAAATAAAACATCAAATTTAAAATAATTCAGAACTTCGTGAGGTAACATTAGGACTGGAACCATGTTCGATTTGACTTAAAGTTCAAGACGTGTCATTTGACGACATGTGAGCGACAAGTACAGAACAGATACGAGCTGACTCATCGCTAAACAGCGCAGTTTGCGCGATCATTCGTTTTCGATCCATTCATTTTGTGCAGGACCGTAACTGGGGCACCCTAAACCGCCCAATTGGAGAGGGATCGAACTTGAAAAAAGCCCAAAATTATTTTTCAGATGAACATTAATCATAGCGTATTTTTCTGAAACTTTTTCCAGCATTTTTCAATTTCTTTTCGCGCTTTGCACGATTTAGTGTCACTAAACGTCTTGCTTATATTAGGTGCCCTTCTTCGAGAAATACGCATGGTTTATAGCAGCGGTCGCCAACTCAAAATAGGTCGCGGGCCACTTTTCAAAATTCCTGGAGGCCGCGGGCCGCATGACATCAATATCGATATAAAAGTAGGCAACGCAGTTCAACAACCACGTCTGATAACTCTACGTTATTACAACGCTGTGCTTTCTAACATAGGCGACGGTTATAGTCACCACAAAAGAACTAATATTTTATTGAACAAACACAAATACAACAAAAAGTATCATGATCATCAATGTCATTATATTTTGGACTATGAGCTGTACACGATACCTGACAATGACAACACTCTTTAGCCGCTAAAACAGGGGTGGCCAACATTTTTGTAATTCACGGCCGCATTTCGCGTACTCATGTAGCCTGCGGCCGCATACCGGTGGTTAGTCGTGATAAACTAGCTGGGGCCAAATACCCACGTTATCATGTCCATGTCCATTGCCGGTACACTACGAACTAATCTATATGCACATATCGGCTTACTATGCGCACCAAATCGTTAGTAGTTATGTTGTAAAGAGCCACAGAGAAC
>ATSW01102110.1:0-14291 GCA_000444245.1 Botryllus schlosseri | reverse complement strand
AACATGCGCTAATCGTTATTTCATAATTCTTTACTCAACATTGGGACCTGACGCCATAGCCATGGGCTTATATATCATGTTACCGTGGGTTGTAGCTAGAATCAGGACCAAAACAGCTATTCGTCCCCCAGTCCAAACGTTAGTCTTTAGCCCCCATAGGGTGATAATTTCAAATTGAAGACTGAATTTCGTGAATAATATTGGAAATCGCATTACATTATTACTAATTTTATATTAATATTATTCCTCTCTCTCTCTGCCCCGATGATCAGATTTACTTGTAGAGCTGGGGGCACGTAATTCATAATTATAATGTCTTGTTAGCTTGTTATAATTACTTTAGTGTATGTTGTTAATTCGTGATTTCCGGTATGTTATATAATCAGAAGATATTGTTGTATCCCTAACGTAGCAGACTAAAACATAAACTTTCGTGAGACGCACAAACAAATTGTCATGTCTTCAATACTCTGTGGGTGTCCGGGTGGCATTTGCATTGTGGGCTCGGATTGGAAGGACTGGACGCCCACCCAGCGCGCGGCTATTGACAATGGACACATACCCTATGTTTCGGACAAGGTCTTTCTTTAGTAACACACTTCGTGAAGTCGCGTGTTGGTGGAAATTTGCATATGTCTTTTGTTGTGTCTTGGCACGGTATTGACTGGAACCTGAATGCCTATTGCTATCAATTAGGGTTGCATTTGAAACAAAAATAAATTCTAAGCGAGCACGTTTACAACATGCCATCGCGGCAGTCATGGACCTGGTAAGAATGCAATTGGTTGGGTGCGATAAATCGTCCTCTATAAAAATGGGCAATCGGTACATTATGACGTAACAAGCAAATGACGCATCTTTTTTAAAGGAAGTTTGTTATCTCGTTAGGCCTTTTCAGCGCAATCCATATATTGTCTTCCAATATAACTTCTAAAATGCAAAATGAATGTAATCGTGAGTAATCGTGATTACTTTTCCAATGTAATCGTAATCGTAATCGACTACTTCCTGATTTTGCTGTAATCGTAATCGCAACATTCGGAAGTAATCGTAATCGCAATCGATTACATCCATGAAGTAATCAACCCATGTCTGGTGACCATACGTCCTTCTTTGGGAGGATTTGTCCTCTTTTTTAGGTTTTTCAAAATGTCCTCCTAGGACGCCTAAATATCCCCCTTTTTGACAATTCGTTCTCCTTTACAGCTTTTGCAGCTCGGATAATGGACAGGTTCGACTGAAAATCGGCACAAATGACGGGAAATGGGTAATATGGCAGTCCGAGCTGGTCATTCGGGGTTCGAACGAAAATGACGACTTATTTTAGTCAACGCCACTGAATTCAAGTAAAAAGTGGGTAAATTTGGAGTCGAATGATTTTTTTCCAGTCAACTCAACAAGATTTCCAGTAAATATTACAAAATCGACTGTTTTCAGTTTCGATCAAGTAACTTTTACGATTTGGCAAAAGTGTCTTCCTTTCCATATTCCAAAATATAGTAACCCTAAAGTTACAAGATTACCACTAACTAATTAGGGTTGTAATTTCGTCATGAAATCAAGTATCTATACGTGTGATATGGCATCTCACTTACGGCAAATTATTGTGATAGACCCAAACCGGTAGAATTAATCAAGCGTGACCTAACAATAGGAAAACTGGAGTTTCTGTTCCATAGTCACATTCGATAACGTGAGATTCAAAATTTACAGCAAGGAGATTATGATTAGAATACAGATGGAAACCGTTGATGCGCGCAATACACAACATTACTACATGTAAATATTGTCTCTTGAACTGGCAACCCCTCGACCTTTTGCCCGATGTCGCAGTTCTTTTTAAATGGTAATATCTATTCCGCGGGTGGTTCATGCTATTTTCATGCCTTGTGTATGCGTTCTTACGTCGAGTGTTTTTCCTGAGCATTTTAGTCGACTTAAGAACATCGACGCGGGGGAAGAGGATACCAGAATAACCTCCGACGCGGAATCGAATCCGGGCCGCCCACAGCAGTTGATTATCGTCACCACTACGCTAACTCCCCCGCTAAATGACAAGCACAGCTAATTTTGTCATGTGATAATGAGAAATAGAGTTCATAAATCAAATGTTTCAACCACGAACGTCAGTTCGTTGTTCAGAAACGTTCAGTGTGTGACAAATCGGCGTAAAGGTGAAAGGGTAATTCTTCGTGCCTCGTGCTAATAGAACCGGTATTACAGTGGCTCTTAACCTTATTGTCTTCGCGGACCCCTTTTGAACCTTCACGGACGTCCGCGCCCCCCCCCAAGATTTAGTTCAAGTTTAACTCAATTATCGTGCAGGCTGTTGATAAACAGCAACAAAATTACCGTTCTTGAATATCAGATTATACTATAAGAAGAAATGGGGTAGGTTTATATTATTTCGAAGCTAATTCTGCAGCTGCATTTCTTGAATATATGTCTTGAATATTCACGCCTTCGATTTGATCCATATCCACAAAGATGGGTTGCGGCGAATATAATAATACCGTCGACGACACCTTTGGGTATGATCGCAGACAGCAAATGGGGAAACATATTTTAAATGAAGCGATCACGTCCAGACTATAGTCATTTCTATTCAGCACAGTGGTTCTCAAACTGAGTTCCACGGTCCTTCTGGGATCTGCGATACAATTTTCCAAGTTCTACAAAATTCACACGATCCAGAAAAAAAGGTAATATAAAAAAATCAGGCAACTCATTTTCGAACTAAACCCGATGATGGCCCAACATTGTATCATTAATCAGGCTAAAATAGAGTATTTTGGTGCAGAATCTATTCCTTAAATTGGAAAAACCCCGCGGTTCGCGCGACAATAAATTAGCTGCACACTGATTTTCATAACACTGGTTGGTGCTTACTAAGCCCATATAGAAATAAATCAATAAGCCTTGCGTTTGCCGTTAGTAATTTAGGTTGGTTCGTGAATCGCGTAATACCGTTTGTGAATAGAATGTATAAAGGGCAGTTATGAAATCACAAGTAAAGGTGAGATGGGTGTGAAGGGCTTGTCCCCTAGAGATTAGTTTGAAAACACAATATGAGGGCCATGACCACCGTTTTCGGGTATTGACTGTGAATTTGAATCGTTTGAATGTGATTCACAATATTAGAGTTGCGTTCTCAAAATCGCAGCCACACATAGCCGAGCTAGTCTCAAACAATTGACTATATTTATGTCACATTGTCACTATAAACTCTAAAGCATTGTTTTGTGTTGGTTTTGTGAATTTTCTTCGAATGCCCAGGGACCGTTTCATTATTTTTTCTGAAAAGTTTGAGAGCCACTGATCTAGCAGCTCATCTTCAAGATATTCTGGAATAGTGGTTGTATGTAGGTCTATTTCACAGGAGAAAATGGCTTTTGTGACGCGGTTGTTGAGACAGATAAGGAAAAGCTATTATCAGCAAACTCTAAACAGCAATGTGTTTGTACCCGTAGGCTATTAGCAACTTGACAATTAAAATGAGTTACAACAGTATAAGATTATGTCAAGACATATGGCCACTCTGTTGTTGCAAGTTTAAAAAAGGTATAACTTGTTTATCAGTTATTTTTCAAATTTAAAGGTCTGGCGGACCCCTCGGGTTACGCGGACCCCGGTTGTGAACCGCTGCGTTATTACGAAATCTGATGAATGTTCAGACAATGAAAGCAGAAAGTCAATTTGGCGACATTAGTCCGCTTGTCGCAGACTCAGATGTGCTGATGCACTGTATGCCTGCCGCTACATCCGCTTTCGATTACGTAATAATATAAGTCCGCTAATATCAATTAACTATGGCAGGTGCGAACAGTGGCGTAGCCACATGTGCTGCCGCCAATGGATTTCGTTAACCCCCCTCCCTAAGTTAGCCTACCCCGCAGCAACTTTCGACATAGTTTCATGTTCAAGCAATCTTTTCAATAAAAATAATTACAAATCATATGCCGCGTCTCAGAAGTTCAATATTGCTTGAGAAAGATGCCTCACCGTCTCAGCGTTTAAAAGGCGAAAAAGAATGAAGACAAGAAATGGTGAACGAATGTATTATGGCGGGGCGGCCAACCTATGGCCCGCGAGAAGGTTTTGAGTGGACCGCGAGATAATTCCCGAAAATAACTGTAATGTCAAATAATGAATATTCCATGTAATTTATTACGTTTATTTATATCGTCTGCTATGGGCCGAGAAAAGTATGTAATTTATTGTGAATTTGCAATGTCACTAGAAATTTGATTAGCTTGAACGCAAAATTTGGGTTATCGATGTCTTGAGCATCAGTTCCGACTCATTGGCTTAGCGAGGGGCCAGCCACAATTTTAGCAGATCTTCGCATATGACCATGAAGTAGAATATTTCGAGGTAGATTTATTTGACGTGATATTTTTCTCAGCAATTAGCGCGATTTATTGTCGCTCAATTTCTTGCTTCTGATAACCCTCCTGAAAATTGACTGAATTGAGTCTGACAATACTCGCAATTATGAGAGAACGTGTTGTCCAACATCCGACTTCGCATCTGCACTTGCAGAAGGATGGTACGAGATGATATCTTTGCACAAAATGATAGACGCATCTGCGCCGGAATTATCTATATTCATATGTATACGCGCTAAATAATCCTGTCCTGGTCAAACAAGCCCAGTGACATACAGAGGCGACCCGCAATATATGTAAGTGACATTAGTATTGGCCGAACTCATTCATTAACTTCGAAGAATGTTAACGCTTCGCGCGGTTAGTTCATGGGTGCACCATGCACGCTGACTTTTCACGACATAATTGTTATCGATTTGGATGCGTAGTAATAAATGACGTGTTTTCATTCCTACGTATAATCCAATTCGCTCCTATCGGACGACTAAAGAAATGGCATCAACATTCAACATCCAGATGACCCGCGCAATGACTCGCAAATCTCATGTTGCCCTTTGGCCGAAGAGGTTGGCCCCCTATTAGGCAAATAAAAAGTCAAGAGCCGCCTTATAACTGAACTTTTCGGGCTTCGAAAGCGAAATCAGTGGCAATATCCTCAAAATCGAGTTTTGGAACAGAAAGAATGGATAGAGCTGATAGCCGATCATCATTCATATACAAGGAACCTTCAGCAGCAGCAGTTGTTGGCTGGCAACATTAATGTTGTGCGTACAGTGCTGGTGATATACCGTGTTGCTTCATTCTGAAAATGTTGTGTACATCACAATTGTTTTTCAAGCGGTTATTGATATAAAACCAATGTTCACACAGCTTTGCTTCAGTTAGGATATTGCGGTACATTGAGCAAATACCTGGTCAAACTATTTTTTTCATTTGATCGTTTTTGTTCACAATGAGCAGTCAATCTGCTGTATACAACTGCAATCCTATCAAGTAGACAAGAAGCTGTAAAATGTGAAATGATACGTTCACCGACAGTACAAACTTCCATGACAATACAGTTGGAAAAACATATTGACTTTAAACAGCTTCTTTGAGGTAGAGAACTTCAATGTACAATTGAATAGTATATTCATATTGAAATGAATCCGAATATTTTCGGCTGACACTCGTCAGGGGTAATCGTCTGCAACTACACTGTAAGCTTAAACGCGTGCATTTATGCACCTAAAAAACACACAATATTCGAATTTTTTTTTAGATGCCACATTGTGTGGTAGCGATGTATGTCATAATATTGTGTGGTCTGAAGTGGCATGTCCGTACCTATCGCTGCAGAGCTCGAAATTATGTACCTGAAAAACCTCCACCCACATGCTCTTATCGAAAAATTATTTTATTTCAAAAGAATCGGTTGTAGAATGTGCAATAAAGGAAACAGTGTAAGTTGCCATTAAATATGACAATACAATTCGAAAACATAACAATTATTTGACACAGTAAGACAGGATTTTATACAGTAATAACAGAGCTTCTTGGAGGCACAGAACTTCAATTCACAATTGAATAGTATATGTTCATATTTAAATGAACCCAAATATTTTCGGATGACACTCGTCAGATGTAATCGTCAGAAACTAGTGGAGAATTGGAAAGAACATTGTATATCAACAATCGTATCTAAAAATATGCCTTCACCAGCATGAAATTTCGAGAGAGTGAGCGTTCAATGCACTATTCCCATGCAGGTGGTACACGAACTTCTTCTGTTGACAGAGTTTCGGCTGGTGTATTTTGATAAGATATAAAATACACCAGCCGAAAGTCTGTCAACAGGAGTTCGTGTACCAGCTGGGAATAGGGGATTGAATGCTTTCTATTTGTGATACGATTGTTGATATACAATGTTCTTTCCAATTCTCTACTAGATTTGCTGGCGAGTGTCGACCGAAAATATTCGGGTTCATTTCAATATTAATATACTATTCAACAGTATTAACAGTATAAAAGAACTGGATTCGGAACGAAAGCAAGGTGCATGTACAGTAATGTCGTCGATAAATATTGTTTCTCACATATTGACTAGTTTCATGATCAAATGATTGATTGAATTGCCAAAAAACCATAGTAAACCAATTTTGGCTCAACAGTATGTTATTTTGGAACAGCCCTAATGTACAGTCATCTCCCGGTTAAGTACGCAACTTGATCCTGAGTAGTTTGTGCGAACTTATGTGGTAGTGCGTACTTAGCAGATATGCAGCCACCTAGTGAAGATATGCGTGCAGCTAAGCACAAATTTTGCATTTATACGTCATTGACGATATGTTGCCCAACAAAGTGCCTGTAGTTGAGGATCACTTACTGTGTCCTGCCTTACAGGATCAAGCAGGACATGCTTCCGATCCCAAAAGCACTTTTGAATGCTTTCAGCGAAAACTGAGACAGGCGACGTTGGAAGCCATAAGCAGAAAAGAGTGCAAAATATGCATCAGATCACTTTACACGACATGTTTAAGCATTGAACTATTGTTTAATTGACGTTCAAGTTTTCCAGTTAATCCAGTTAATGTAGTTGCTGTTGAAATAAAAAGAATTGCTGAAAAAGTTGAACCCAGAATTTGTGAAGAATTTTTGCGTACTTATTCGGGATGCGAACTTAAACGGGTGCGTACTTAACCGGTAGTTAACTGTACAGTGCCACTAACAACGAAAAGTTTACTAATTGAAAGCATAGCAAAAGTCTAGCCACAAAAAAGACATTATTTTGCAAATGCAAAAAATAACAAAATCCACTATGTACAGGTACATTCTATACCAAACGAAAGCAGTACTCACAACACAAGTACTTGGAGCAAGGGAGATTAATTAACCTACATTTTTTCAATCGATTGCTGGGCATTTTGATATTTTTTTCAAGAATGACAAACTTGTTCGACTGAAATCCCGAATTTTTATCACCAAGAAGGACACGTTGAATGAATGGCATTATTTGAAAGACCTTGGGATAACTAAGATCCCATGAGTAGTAGCATGCTAGGAGATCAATCATCATCTCAAACGGTCTTCTTTGGTTTTCGGATCTGTGCTTGATGGTGATGCCATTGGCCGCCATCCACGATTGTTCATCTCCATTCTCATGACGTGCAATCAAAAGATGAGGAGGAGTCAACTTTGAAGTCGGTAAATCGACTGTATGTGCCTGGAATTAAAACAACATGTTAGCTTTTAATTATTTTGCTAAATATTCACGTGCAGACACAGAGCACATGACCAATTTCAGCTAGAAATGCTTATAGGAGACTTCTCATCAGGGATGTAATGACTCGAGTAATGACTTTCTCGTGACTCGAGTCATTTTCTCAAAACACAAAAATGACTTGATTCGACACAATCTGTGTATTGACTCGACTTGAGTCATTACGCATGACTCGAAGGAAGTCATATGACTCGAGACTCAGATGGCCAAGAAAGACATTTCATCGTAATTTCGAAGAATACTAAAATAACCACACTATTGGCATTTCTTCTATTGGTGCTGGCACTTCAAAATGCTACCAAAAACTACTAAAGAGTAAGGAAAATTAGTGTATTATAAATGCGAACCATTCGATATCAACAAACAGTCATAAAAAGTGGGTTTAACAGGACTTCAACTGGAAACTTGAGCAGTCAACACAATGACTTGGACTCGAGTCATAGCTAGAGCCCGACCGATATTGGATTTGGAGCCGATACCGATAAAACCGATATCTAACATCTTCACCGATATATTCAGCCGATATTCAAATAAGGAGAATCTACCTCAAAAGGCGCATTTTCAAAACTTCAGAGCATTTATTTAAACAACTTTACAGCCACTATCATACTTGACCATGAAATAGACTAGAAAGGATGCATCTGGGCACTTTGAAAGTGTAATCTATACGAAATATAGCAACATTCTCAGTCCAGCGGTCAAGAATTATAGTTTACCGACTTCCTACCCTCATGTTGTGACGGCACGAAAATAGCCGATATTTTTTCAGCTCCAATGGCCGAAACCGATAATTCTTTCAAAGCGAAACATCGACTCGATATTATCGGCGAACCGATAATCGGTCGGGCTCTAGTCATAACACCATGAATCGGACTCGAACCTCTACTTGTTGACTTGGACTCGGACTTGACTGGGTGGTGAATTGAAAATGACTCGACTTGACTCAAGTCAATCCAATAAAAAGCGAGATTGAGTTGTGACTCCGAGCCTTGTGACTTGGATACGACACTGCTTCTCATACTAAAGATTTAAGTGTAGTTGAATCGGCGAATAGTTTAAAGGGGCACTGCACTCTAAAAATCATGTCGTCTCAAATTGAAGGGCGAAACGAGAAATTTTTTTAGGCCGCAGCCATTTTCTTCAGAACGCCACCGTAAAGAAGCTGCAATTTATTGAATTTTCCACATCAGAATCATGCTCCATCAACAGCAGTCACGCAGAAATCGAACTTTATATCGTTGTCAGCCGATGTTATTATGAAGGAAATATGTCGTACACGTAAAGATGGTTTAGATACCGCGTTCAACGGAAGATGTTCAGTCAGGAGATTTATGTCAAAATCGGGCCTAGTGTATTCTTTTTTTTGGGACATAGGGCGTGTACGACATATTTCCCTCATAGCATCGGCTGACAACTATATAAAGTTCGATTTCTGCGTGACTGCTAGAGTATGATTCCCCTGTGGAAAATTCAATAAATTGCAGCTCCATTACGGTGGCGTTCATAAGAAAATGGCTGCGGCCTGAAAAATTTTATCGTTTCGCCCTTGAATTGGAAACCACATAGTTTTTAGAGTGCAGTGCACCGTTAACAAGCTTAGCTCCAAAGGGCAAATTGATTATAAGTTGTTATATTATTCGAATATAAATTGAAGCATTAATTGATGCACCAATTGTGTTCAGATACATAAATTTCTCTACATCATCAGAATTTTAATGAACCTCGGACCTCGTTCGATCATAACTTGTTAGCTGCTTAATCTTAGAGGGGCAGTGCGCTATAAAAAGGTTGTGGTCTCAAATCAAGTCGCAGGTCGAAAAAGATTTGCCGCAGACATTGTCTTCAGAAAGCCACCGTAATGGTGCTGCAATTAAATTAGGGCTAACATACGACCTCCTTTAGGAGGATTTGTCCTCCTTTTTCAGGTTTTTGAAATTGTCGTCCTAGGACGCCCAAATGCCTTCCTTTTTGGCAACTCCAGTACTGTTAGTGTGAAAATCCTCCTTTCCCGATTCCAAAATATGATAAACATAAATTAAATGAATTTTGCATAAGACCCTTTACGCTCGAGCTTCCACGTTTTAGTGCGTTAACTTCACCATCGCGTATTTTCGCAACGGGTTAAGAATCGATGACGCGCAGCCACGTCAGTTGGTCTTAATACGAAATTTTGCAGCTCCATTACGACGAGCGCAGTGTTTAGCATAGCAAAATATACCTTCGTTTTGGGTGGCTCAAGAATTTTGATCATATATAAGGATTCTATTTTATAGAACTTCTATGTATATCTAAACTGAAGCAGATCCATACTAGACTGGTAGCAAATCTTACCTGACAAAGACATATCGCACTCAAACCATGGTTCGACTTTATTTTCTTGTCTATTCGAGAGCCTTCTGCAGTTCGAGCCGGATATGAATTTTATCGTCTTTATTTCCCTGCGAACAATTAGAATCATAATAGACAGGTGAAGGACTAATAAAAACCACAATAGACAGGTGAGGAACATTCCTGCAATTCAAAATTTTCCATTCCAGCCATCACATTCCATTTCAGATAAAGGCAAGTTTGGGCATTGGCGCTGTACGCAAGTTGTGATTACTTATTACTGATTAGATGCGCGCTATCTAGTTTGCTATCATCTGAAGACTTCTAATTCTTGTCTGCTTTATACACTCGTATTCCCTCGGTGTCACTTGTCAGTGTTTGATTTGTTATTAATACTGCGCATTGTGCAGTACACGGGGTTGAATTACGTTGTCAAAAATTGATGCAACACGAGATTCTCGATGGCGCAGTTTCTTAATTTATTCGATTAGTTTGAACGACAACATTCTATGCTGATTTCCTTATTAGATGTACAAATTCGACCTCATCGCCAGAAACGTAGATTTCATCGCGCGCTCTGAGAAACACCATCTCCTATCGCGATTTGACGAACAAATACACCTTCTACAAATTAAGGTGCATTATTTGCATCAATGAGGGCCGCAAGCCGCGTTTAAAATATTTCAGCGGGAAATCGTGTCGCGTAGCATTGTGCGATATGCGTGCACAGACAAATATCGCTAATTGGTCGCCACCCCGCGTAACACCGATAATACGACTTGTTGAATTGCAACTGAATATTAGAGTCAGAATGGTCATTTCAAAAGATCGTTGTTTTGCGTTTCAAAAAGAGGGATTTCGACACCCCCTGGCTACGCTTCTGCTGCCACCCAATGCAAAAATAAAAGTCGGCGCCTATGACTGTAGCACTGTTAATTATCTAACATAATACCAACCTCTTGATCAGTCTGCTCTCCAAAAACTTTATCAAGAGTGAGAAGCATTTCCATGTACTTCTCATGCATTTCTTCAACACTTCTATCAACAAGCAGTTGAAACTCATGTCTGATCTATTGGGAATAACAACGCGTTACTCAGAGCTGTTAGTCATGAATATGCATATCACTTAAACAGGTTAGTTAGAGTAAGTAAATTCATCCATATTATTTATTTTAAAATACATAGTTATTCACTAACTCATCTTGATATGAACATAATTAGATTTTCTTTATTTAATCATCACAATAATTGAATTATTTTTAGCACATGGTATCACGAAAGCTCATTAATCTAATTCTAACCCAATTAGTTGAATGTTTCCATATTCTTTCAATTCTGATCATATTCATAGTTCTTCTGAAAATGCCTAATTGACTATGGTATTTGGTAGTGAGCTAACAAAAATATCCGTCTCGTGCAACAGCACGTCCAACTTTTCAGCTATGGTGCACAGACGCTAACCAATCTCATGCTCGTTCCTATGAACTAAGCTTGAATTTGGCTGGATTCCCTTGTCATTCATAATTTCTGTCAATTTTCAAGTTTTTGCAAATTGAGTAATTCTAATTGTCATCTAATTTGGAAAAAACTGCGCTTTAATTCCAATCTAATTAAATTTGGAAGAGCTGAAAATCTACTCGTTGTCCAAGCCTGGTACAGTGTACACATGTTGTATAATGGGAAAACAGTGTATATTAATGCAATAGGAAGATACATAGGCAATATAATTGCTTAATTTGCCGAGGCACACAAACAATTTCATTTTACTGATTTTCGAGATTATGACTGCAAATTGTAGTCATCTGTAAGGAACGAAAGAACTCACCAGTCTAATATTTTGCAGCATTGGAAAGCTCTTCAAAATTTCAGCAACGCCACCAAATTCTAGCACCTTCNACTGATTACGTCTGTNGTGATGAGTGTACTTCATGAGAGTGATGACATTCAGCCAATTGGCGCCAGGTCTNTTGAACTCTGTTTCCAACTGCACCCTGGCATCTTCAATCGTTATATTANGGTGACCTTTTGAATAACATGAAACTTATAAATNATAAAAAAAAGAATAACAATCATCCCAATCACCTGATGAGCCTGGACACAAAGCATGCGCTCTCCATGAAGACGTACCAGATGCCTTTGTCTTTTGTCTGAGATTCCTCAACTTTTGCGACAGNTTTTTCGAGAAGTAATACTGAAAAGCATTTGATCATGAATGCACTTNAATATATTGAATTCGGATAGGATTCGGGCAGTAGGTCATAGTCAAGAGAAGACGGTGCTTCATAGCAAAACAAGTCCAGTGTCTTCATATTTTTGTGTCTCTTTTTACAATGGCTACAGAGATCTTCATATTTTGAATACACTATGCCACAGATCCTGCATGACATGATAACACTCGGATGTTGTCTGTGACAATAAATGTGTAGACAGCAAATCGGTAGTTCCGATAAAAGGGCACAACCAACACTTTCCATTNGACATTCTACCAAACCATATTAAGTAATTGAAACAGGTCAAGTGCAAAGAAAGATGTACATAACTTCATCTGCAAATGAGGTTTCATCACTAGGTCTANTATGATATCTTCAGATGAAATTATTAAACAGCATTAGCTCCCATTTTCATGGTCTGCTCTTAAGGCGCATCAAGCTGCTAGATCGAAAATAGGTAATCTATATCTACTCATACCGCTGGGCGCTGGTGCTGTATTTGAAACTCGATAACATGAACATAACATTATTTACAGATGATGTTGAAAATTTACATAAACGAATTACCTTGCAGTAAATCAATGTGCTCCCTCTNCATTCCGTTTTGAACTAAAAACATCTCCATGTCCCTCGCTATATGCTATTTAGATTCACGTAACAAAGACCGNCAGATTCACGGTATATCTCACTCACTCTGNTCCTGCGTGGTAACGATCGATTGTCTCAGGATTGCGTCATACAGTCACGTGACTCAGTAAGTCATGCGTAAAGAAGAGACAGTTCATCAATGATAAAATACAAAGGGTATTACTAATAACTGAATGATTGCTATACTGTTGGCAATGACAGAGGTACCCGATACGAGTAAAATGTTCAACGTCGGGGTGTTTCATACATATTTGTATGACAAATTTCTTCAGTAAGTTCGGTAGGGAAATAAAATGATCAACCTTTTATTTTATCGCAATCTCTTAGTATGTTGATCTGATAATTTGTTTATAATAAACTGAAATGAGTAACAAGCGATTGACTATAAGGATTAACGTGACTATCGTAGGTATGTAAAGTCAGATCAGAGCAAACCTCAAGACAGCGAGTCGTCAGTCAGGTATTGGTACAGCACGACCATAATATCTGATCATCAACCTATTTGCTTGAAGCCCGGTACCACTGTCAGTTACAATCTTGGTTATTTATAACTGTAATAATATTGTTAATTAAACACTGCAGCCTGAGGAAAAATCTATAACTTGAGACATACCAATCATATCACAGTTTGCGAGGCTTTTCGACGTGTATCAATATTACTGCGCTTTAGGCTGCCTGGGATGATATATCACGTCAATAGTAACCTCGTGAAGTTTCAAAGTGAAGATTAGCAAGCGACCTCTCAAACTCCCTCTCAATTGATATCCGGTATGAATGTTTGACACCACAGGAAATTTGTCCGGAATGACTATACTGATATGCATGTGCGCTCATAGACACATCATATGAGCATTAACCCACATCTTATGACATTCACTGATGATGTGTGGACGTGCACACAACATGGCGGATTCTCGATGTCAGATCTTAGCCGATCATATGTGTCAGCCAAATATTGTATATACCTATGCACAATGTTGTGTCTCATTCAACGCTGTGAATTTACAGTGTAGTAGAGAATTCGAAAGAACAGCGTATATCAACAATCGTAACACAAAATACGACGTCACCAGCACGAAAATATGCTGAAATGTCGACAACATAAGCCGACGAACGTGGATTGCAATTTTCAGCAGTTACAGTTTTTTTGTCACGTGATCCACGAATATATGAACAGGTAATCATGCATATACAAGCAATCAAGTTGGCATGTTGTACTGCGGCATGAACGGAGTAGCAGTCTTTCCGCAATGAATAAATTTCACATATAATATCCTTAAGCCGTTTCTTGGTGAAATAGTGCCATGAACATTGCACCCGAAACTGAATCGTCATATCGCAGTTTGATTTCAGTCCAATAATATAAAGAACAATTTGTATCTTTGACTAATTGAGTAGGATTTCGGCACGAACTATTTTTCCCGAATCGGATACTACTAGGGTTGCCCTATTTTGGAA
>ATSW01102100.1:0-11205 GCA_000444245.1 Botryllus schlosseri | reverse complement strand
GTCTCAGAAAAATTCGCATGAAAAATAGAAAAAAGTTTCAATATAAGATTCCTTCAAACATCTTATAACATCATACTACATATAATTTGGAAGTTCGCATTGTCGAAAAAACTTTAGAAGTTCATGACTGTGATAATTTTTGATAAGCCACAAACGTTCGCCTAAACTTCGTCTGAATCAGGGTTGTAACCATGTCCCAATTATAGTTTAGACTCGAGTCAAGTCGAGTCATTTTCAACTCACCACCGAGTCAAGTCCGAGTCCAAGTCATCGAGCAGAGGGTCGAGTACGAGTTATGGTATTATGACTCGAGTCCGAGTCCAAGTCATTGTGTTGACTGCTCAGTTTCCAATTAAAGTCTTGCAAATCCACTTTGTATGACTCATTTGGTGATATCGAATGGTTCGCATTTATAATATATTAATTTTCCTCACTTTAAGCAGTTTCTGGTCGCATTTTCAAGTACTAATAGACGCAATCCCACTAGTGTGGTTACTTTACTATTCTTCGAAATTAAAATGAAATGTCGGTCTTGGCCGTCCGAGTCTCGAGTCATACGACTTGGTTCGAGGCATGCGTAATGACTCTGGTCCAAGTCGAGTCAATACCCAGATTGACTCGAGTCGAGTCATTTACGTATTTTGGGAAAATGACTCGAGTCAAGTCGAGTCATCAGGAATCGTGACTCGAGTCATTACAATCCTGGTCTGAATGCACCACGGATATGGTTGTTGTAAATTATTGTATTACAAATTTGCCGTCGAGGCCATTCGGGACTATAGATGGCAACGAACGGGCTGACAAACTATCACGGGCAGCGGAACCTAGTATCGATATCCCAACTGTAACAGCGAAAGCAGTCACTCGCTAGCTCTGTCAAGACCAATGGCAGTGGCAGCCGAAGATAACGGATCCCACTCCAGGATGTTCCAACCGTCGATATCGACAGCGGAGCCAGAAGCCTATCCGAACCGTCTCATTGGACGTATCTTGTTTCGCCCCCAAATCGGACACTGCAGATTCGAGGCACGACTGTTCATAATTGGTTGCGCTTATTCCCCACTCCGTGAAGTGTGTAATGTTCCCGAAGCAGTTGGCCATATAATGTGGCATTCCTTGCCGACGCTGGCATGACGCTCAGCATGACGCTTACATTGGCTAATTTATTGATTCTGCCGCAATTATTTTCCCCGGGTCGCCGAGTTTATAATTTCATGTTACAAGCATACATATGTTAAAAAAATATTTCCTATCACTGCCATATAGCATGGAAACGAAGTCCTAGAGAAAACATTATTTTCCGTGTTGCACAAGGCCGGAAGAGGAGACCAGCGTCACTAAAACTAAAATTAATAACAATTATAATAATAATCCTCGCTCCACCTCCCCGATACGTCGCTGCTCTTACCACGTCTCCACATAATAGTCCGGAACGAGACGGGGCTGGGGGAATGAAGCAAGCTAATAAAAGAAAAAAAGACCAGTCTAAAATATCTAAATCTCAAATTCCAAGATACAGAACTAGTGCTCTTACCTCGAGCAATGAGGCGAGGTGGATGTTTAATTAAGAGGCGGTGTTCTATAGTTTAGACATCCTTCTTCCTCCTGATTACATGGCGTTGTGTCTTGAGTGTCGTACTGTACATTGTATGTCGTGGGCGCATGCCTGAACCGCTGGTGGTTATTATTCCAGCACGACCGATTTTTGGTTTTCCGTTGGTATCGATATCGACCTCTAGAACATATCAGGGATAAGATATAACTATATAATCTGCAATGGAAATCGATTTTCTCGGTATCAGCTTAATATTCGGATATCGGTCCGGCTCTAGATATAGTTGTGATGTCGCTGTAACTCGATGACTAATTACTTCCCAGATACCAAATATTGTTTGATGTTACAGTGCGTTCATATATATCTTAGCCAAACTACATCCTTCCTTTTCTACATTTTCATATAGAACAAAAACAGACCATAAAAACACATGGTTGTTTCAACAGGATCTTGCTGTCCCACCTGTTAGCAAATAAGCATATGTAGGCTACTGCAATATGTTATGATTTCCTGACAGTTCTATCATAACAAAAGCGTATTGCGCAGTCAGGAACTGTGTTGGTGTGCAGACGATCTCTAGATCCGGATGTCAAGTTAGCAACAAATGTCGCATCGGTGACCCATTTCATTGCATTAGCGTTTCTGTCGGACGCATTTATATTAAGGACGTTTAGTGGATTTTGTTACGATAACAAACTAAATATCATGAAATCCAGTGGCGGCTCGCGACTTTATGGTGGTGGGGCAAGGGGTGCACACGATGTTTGTTGTCAAGATGACGTCACAATTGTGCATTCCGATGTTAAAATGTGACTTCGTAGTGGTCATGGTCACAGACCAGATGCTTCAGATCGCGACCAATACACGCTCTGGTCGCGACACATGCGGCTTACTGTTGCAACAGGGACTTGGCGGCATTCCTGTGGTAAGAAAGTTGCTGGCCGATATATATTCGGTTAGCTTTGCTGGCTACATAACCTGGAAGTCCTGTACTGAGGTTTGTGAGTTCTTCAATCCACAGATGTTTACTCAAACACGAAGTATATTTGCTGAGAATGAGACGTTGTTAGGGTAGCGATTATAAAAAAGTCTGCGAGTTTAGTTCTCGCGTTAAGTACTCGACAAACGATAGAATGACGTCATGGCATGTATTGCGTGAACGATAGCTGGGCAATAATATTACAAGTGTTGTACGTTGTAGAGATATATATCAACAACTGAAATTCTGCTGTGAAATCGTAAACTTAGAACACGGTTAAATGGCATCATCGAGATGTAGAATACGCAATCACATCTCCCATCTGGGTATGGAACACCGTCAAAATCAATACAGACCAACAGCGAATTATGCGTAAAATAAAAAAATGATCAGTTGTTTCACGGTAAAATCGACATTGGATATCATAAAATAAAATAAATATTTGATTGCAATTAAACCGAGAAACTTGGTAAACTGCTACATGAGATCATCAATATATACCATTCGAAATATCATCACCTATTTCGGTATGGAACACAGCAAAAATGAACATAGACCAACGCCGGCTTTTGCGTAGAATCCGCAATGCGGTATATGTGTCAGATCAACGCACATCTCTGGTTTTCTTTACCATACTCGATCTCGATTACGAAACTACTGCCCTTGTCATTGAGTGACATTGAGAGGCTAGGCACAGCGTTCGATAACAAAATCAAGACATATCGTGCAAAAGCTCATACCAGATCTAGGTATGGTTCGTTTAAATCAGTGGTTCTTAAACTTTTTTCCTCCAGCGCCCCCTTTCAGAAATTATCGTGCTCTAGCGCTCCCCACCCCATATTGTAAGGACAATAGGTACGAGGGCGGGCCGTAACAGCACTTCGTCAGCCCCCCTAAAAAAGGTTGTCTTGCGCACCCATAGCGTGATAAACCAAACTTCTGGGGGATTCGCCCCCAAGAACTGTGTCGCGTGATCGTCAGTGAAGTTTATGTGGCCTGGTCGCCCAAGGCGCCAAAATTGTCTGTAATGAATGAATCAATAGGTAGTAATTGGATATATATATGTCGCTATAAACTTTTCATACTCTAAGCCCACGTAATCAGATTTACCAGTAGCGCTGAATTAGTTGTTGTCTTGGAAAATGAAGGCCACGTAATAAATAATGAAACATATTTTAGCGTGCCAGTTGATACAAATACTTCGTTACATGTTGTTATTTTGTTACCTCTTGTCCGCTATATAGTCCAAAGATATTGCAATGCATTAAACGTATTAAACTAAAGTGAGCACGCGATTGAAAATTGGTATTTCTTCAGTGGCAAATGATTTTTTTCTGGCGGATGTTATTTGTCCTGTGGGGTGCAGATTGCGACGACATGATAATTCGGCACGAGCGATTTAAGCACCTATGGACAATGACTTATATAGCCTACACCAACGTTTACGGTCAACATAAGTGCAGTCCTCTTTGGCTAAGGTTTTCTCGATGACGATTTTTTGACACACTTCTCTGAGTCCCATGTTAACCGGAATTTCATGTCTTTGTACATTGTGGCGTGGTAATGGCCGACGCCGAAATGCCTATTTCTATTTTCTATAATTATGCGCATTGTTCCGTGGGTGAGTCGTCAAAACATGATGTGTAATTTATGTTCATTCACCGAAATNATTTAGGGCACCCTTCGAGCTCACCGATTGGGNGNTTGGGTTGNAGCAGTTTCGGTCCTGGTAAGANNTCAAAGTCNAGTCGGTCTTTTCGGGACTTTGGTATTGGAAANANTTCGCGCTTTAATCGCGCTCGAGGACCATTCGACTNTANTAAACCATGTAATAATTGTGTGTGGTATATTCAGGGTCAAATCAAGGTTGTTATAACAACAATCGNGTACGGTCTCATACCCTGTGGTTCGAACCATCCCGAATTTGCATCTGCGACTGGCAATATGGAGAAATTATTGGTATTGGATTTTTTTCTGAGTTCTCTGTGTAACTATAAGTAAGTCAACTGACAATGGGATGCATATATCTGCTCACATTGAATTTAACACTGCACCTAGACCCAGTTATTAAATTTAACATGAATGTATTCCAAACAAAGCAACTCATTATATAACGTTCATGTGAGATTGTGAACCACAACACTAGATAGTATCATCCTTTATGATACGATGAATAAATATTCTGACGATTTAATTTTGTAGCTCTCAAAACAAGTGTATTTATTTATTCATTTCGTGCTCAAAGCTCCAAAACTTATTTATGTACAAGGGGCTCTCACTCTCAAAAGTGATATACAGTGCCTCCTTCTTCGATTTTCACACGCTGTGCGGTGCGCAGAGGTGGTCAGTAACGAAGTACTTCTACTTTTTCGAAGTACTCAAGTAGTTTGCCTCTACTTCTGGTACTTACTCAAGTTGATCTGATTTTCNTCTACTTCTACTTCGTAATATTNNGTAATCTACTTACTTANTTTTCGCTATTTTCAGTTTGTCAAGTAGAAGTAGTTCAATCTTCCAATCAGGAAGATAGGCTGAGGAATTNATGGGCTGTTTTCACGGAGTATCAACATTTNATTTTCATAAAAGTTGGGTAAAGCCCAGAATTTTCGCCGCGCTTCGCGCGCAGTGGATGCGGAGTTTTACCAGTATCATTTCACGAAAGTATCGTTGAATATAATTTAGGTAGCGGGTTCGCGTGGCTCCGTTCACACATGGATATCTAGAACTGGATATCTAGATATTCCCGCCTTCAAACCACATTGTCGCCATTCGCCCATATGAAATAATTNAATGATATACAATGTTCTTTCCAATTCTCTACTAGTTGCTGACGATTACCCCTGACGAGTGTCAGCCGAAAATAATATACTATTTAATTGTATATTGAAGTTCTGTACCTCCAAGAAGCTCTTGAAATAATTCATCACAGTATATATGGCTCATCATAACGTTTGAAACTGATGTTTCGCAATCTAGCATGTCGTAATCTACGATGTCCATGGCACGTCCTAAACTGATGGAGAAGTGAACTCTGACTTTTTTCACCTTTACACCTGTTTTAGCATACTACCTCTGAAACTTTCTGGACTAAAGGCATGAAAAACGTGTTCCGCTTTTAGAAGTAGTATTTTAGTATGTTTCATATTCAATTACCAGTATCATATACTTTGAGTTATAATAAATATGAGTTCTTTTGTCTGGATAACATAGATGTTGAAGTATAAAAGCAAGTGTGCCTTAAATTTCCGGAAATAAAGCTACACAATATGGCATTTTTACGGTCCACCATATTTTTTAATACCGTTTACTAATCGCGCAAAGTGTTTACACCGTATCCTATACAACTTCTCCGTATTGCTCTTCGACTAAACAACGTACCTTATAATATGGGGGATGGCGCCATACCATGCTATTTTCTAAAATGTGCTGTTCGAGAAGACAGAGGAAAAGTATCGCATTTCCATATCAATCCCATATCCCATATCATATCAATATCAATATCATTTCCATCCCATGATGTGGACGAATGCTTATGCTATCGAAAATTGGATACCTGCTGGTATGCATCAATATGATTCAAGCTCGTCACCTTTCGCATAGCTTAATTTGCACCTTTTTACAATCCCTGTAAACGAATCAGGACGTTTTCACAACTACTTACTTACCTAAGTACTTTTAAAGTCAGTCAATTTTACTTCCACTTCAAGTAGTTCTGGGGTGCTTATGGAAGAAGTACTTCTACTCGTACTTGAGTAGATTTTTTTCTTCGCTACTTCTACTTCTACTTGAGTAGCTTTCTTGACTACTTTGACCACCTGGTGCGTGATATAATACCTTATTCGAAAATGTGGCGAGATAGCGCAGTGGTATAATCCACGGCTGCAACACCAATGGGTGCGGGTTCGAGTCCGACCGAGGTCGACTTCCTAATTCCCATACCTGAGTGTTGAAGGTTTACCTAGGCTCCTCCTCGCCACCTCATACGCGTCAGCGGTGTCCTACAAAAGCCTAGAGGTGGGCCGTGCTATAAGTCGGCAGTTACGGAATATGTGAAGAATATCGGCCTGGTGTAAATGACCATAGCAGTCGACAAACACCATGAATACCCCAAAACAAAAAAAAACACGGGTGAGATCCCCCATGCGAAGAAACTGAATTAAACTCACGCTGTGTTCTACTCCAATATGATTTGTTGTATTATGTGTAATATGACTTAACTTCGACATTCTAAACCAGTACTTCCAGCATCAACAAACAGCCCTGAAAACTTCCTTCCTACCCACGCTGAATGATATGGATGTGGACCGTCATTGCTTGAACATAGCAATGTTAAACATCACCACTCTGTGTACCATGTGTAACATCCTTTTCCGACTCATACAGGTATAAATGCAAAAGTGTATGTACCAAAAAATGCAAATTTAGAGATGGGTCCGAATAAGACGCCAAGCATTCTGATTTGTAAGCACTAGTTACTATATCCTGTTCTAATAATATTATTATATAAAAGCTTATTTTATAGCTTCAAAAACAATTCTGCTTTCTCTTACTGTATACAAATGTGTTGGGTCGATGTGAGGGCAAATGCTACCCGATTGAAATGAAATCAACCCTTCAATCCAAAGTAGTCAAATTTCAAGCAATCCATACGGAAACCTTCGGGGTCGTAGCACCAGCACCATGCANGGAAAATATATAAATACACGTAGGAATGGCGCTAAACTGTGGTAATTCGGAGGTTCCAATACCCGAGGAAACTTCGTGACATGTACAATTTTGATATNCCAAAAACTTTCGGACAAATTAACGTCTTTTGCGATCAGATTATTNTGGCACTTTTGTCTGCACGCACCACGGATATGATTAAGGAGAATGACGCCAGAGCTTGGCATTCGTGTGCGTGCACCAACGACGTATGTCAAAACGTTTTGTGTTGTCAAGAGGTAGCACGGTCTCGCGTTGTTGATGGGCTGATCCATGCGTTGCCGTTAGTTACAGGTGTCCAGGCTACAAGTGAAGCAACTTGCAATGTGATATAAGTCGCTACTTTGTCTTTGGAACCAGAGTCTAATCGCGATGAAGTTTCGGGCTACACTTGCGTTGCTGTTAATTTGCATGATGCTTATCGACTTGTCCTGTGGATGGGGGAGAAGAAGGCGGAGGAGGAGGAGGAGGAGAAGCAGGAAGTGGGTGAGACGAGTTGGAAGGGTCGTAAAAAGAACGGTTAAAAGGTATGAAACGGAGTGTAGCAGTCCTACAAAATTGATGCATCGCTTTGCACATTCGAAATTACAGGTACGGAAAAAAAATTATCAAAAAATACGCCAAATGTAAACTACCGGGCCTGGTGATGGGATTAGGAGACAACACGCGTCCAGTGGTAAGCTTTCATTGGTTTCATCCAGATTGGATCAAGGAAATTAATAAACGCATNCTTGCTGTTTTCTAACGTACGATGTACACTTGTACAGCCTTACAGTCCCGTGATCGCTAACATTAGGCGAGCGGATGGATTTTGTGACCGAGACAAGAGATCCTTTGCTTTTCTAACCAGCGCTTATCAACCTCTTCACAACGTGGCTTCCTTTGAAAATTTGAAAAATCAATGAGCTCCTGTTTTCTGCTATCTTTGAATCAATTGGGAAGCATTGTGTTAAATATGAATAAATGATTAATGCAGTGACGCTAGTTAGAAAGGTGAATTATATAATTACTACAAACAATAAAGATGACAGTGCAATAATTAGCTATCATACATAGCCTACTAGNTAATGTGGTGGTTGAGCATGTTTTGCNCTGGTCATNTNCTAANTATCTGCTTTATGGGTGGAGGGAGGAGATTACACTGAAGATCNAGCACTAGCTTATTGCTGTACTATCATTTTTGTTAACTATAAGTTTATTTCTTCAGNTATAGNANAGTAAACTCATAGNAATGATAATNTTTCAAATTTNTCCATGACCCCTGAAAAAGGTGGCAATGAGGGNNNGCACACAGGTTGGGAACGCCTGGCGTGAACGTTGTCAGATGCAATCTCCACTGACCGGGACTTTTAACCGATAATTTTAACATGCACNCGTTACCTCTTGCGCAGCCAGACAACGATTTCGAAGAAGACACGCCNGAGTCGAATTTCGACCAAAATTTCCTTTCAAATTCTGCCGAAANCGAAGACGAGAACCCGCAACTACTCGCTATACCAGACCAACACGAAGGTGCGAACTTGAATGCCAAACTTTANGTTAAGGGCAACGGGATTGACTGGATACCGTGTTACTAAAACCCATTGGATCAGCATCTCATCTCACTAATAGAAATAACTGCAATTGAAATATGATGGTAATTTTCAACTCAAATTACCAGTACAGTATATTTATGTATAGGCTACTATACATTGGTGGTCAAAGTAGTCAGCGTTGCTACTACAGATCAAGTAGAAGTATCGCCGTAAATTCCTACCCAATTTAAATTAGAATTAAACAATTCCGAGNGATATCAAAACTGTTACAAGGGGAACNAAAAAATGAGAAGTCGGAAAACCACTCAAGTATGTAGGCTATCCGTGTATATGGGGNTTATCGTGTTTAGCAGCTATGGCCTTTTGCANCNAGCGTAAATGTTATAAGTATATCCTCCCGATTGATCTACTAGGTTAAAGCTGCTTCNCGGTCNGGAACACATATTCGAAAACTGATAAATGGTGTCAGTCGGTTATCGAGTAGCGCTACAATATCAATGGGCACGTGGTTCCGTNNTGCTATATATCCATTAAATAATTTCGCTGCAAGTTACAGCGAGTAGGCTACATTGAAGCCAAAATGCTCCACCGTTTCAGTCACGCCACATGTCATACAAAGACCATCGTAGAGATAACCTAATCGATGTAAATGGCCGTTCACTTTGCAACGCCCAGTTTGAAGTCGTGTCAGCATCAATGATCCCTTTCTCGAGAGTCCTAGTGGCGGCGAAATTCCGCGTGCGGCGTTTATTCTCTTGTAGAGATTTTCGGATCCATTTGTCTCAACTTCGTTCATCCATTGTAGACGGGTTAGTTCTTTGACAATTGTTTTAGCTTCTTGTCGGGAGAGTGGGAGATATCTGATTTCGTTGAGTTGGAGGCGACGCAGCTTCCTTTGCAAGTCAAAGTAAAAATATTTGGTTGAGTGGTCGCACACTTTCACCAGTTAACCTGGTTACCTTTTAAATTCCTGTTTCTTCAGGACTATGCCGCAAAATGATTGATCACGCTACAAATTTAGGTATCGTGCGAGCATAGGCAAGACCAACTTGGGTACTCCTAGAAATAGAATTGCGTAGTTACTGACCACCTATGGAGCTATAGAGAACGTGTCGGATACGATTTTTGAGAGGTGTTATGATATGCATAGCAAAGGTAGGCTATACATTATTAACGAAATATCAAAACTGATAAAATACCAGTATGAGTCCGATGGTACCCNGTAAGGGTGCATGATTATAGTAAGAGGTATACCTTGGATGGTAATCAACATTTCAGATATCTCACAACATTTAAATATTTCCANNTTGAGGCAATTTGCGTCGTTACCTTAAAGCGTCCAGAGCCAATGTTATCCTCAACATGNGGTTTACAGGTAATACCATATAAGTAGTGATCACNATTTAAACCATGATAATATTACATTTTCAACCAGATATTTGTCATTCTATATATTCCCCGGTGATCCACATCCATCAGAACATTCCTTGTATGGTATTTCGAATCTCTCAAAAACCTCGAGGATGAATATAGGATGCATGTTTGCAACCGAGTCACAAGATTCCGAGTCACAAGTCAATCTCACTTTTTTAGTTTTGACTCGACTCAAGTCAACTCAGACTCAATGCACCACCGAGTCATATCCGAGTCCAAGTCAGCTAGTAGATGGTCGAGAGTCATAGTGTCTTGACTCGAGTCTGAGCTCAAGTCATTATGTTCACTGTTCAGTTTTCAGTTAAATCCGGTTCAACCATCTTTTTCAACTCAGTTCGAATGATATAATGGCTCGCATTCATGATATAGTAGTTTTCGGCAGTTTTAACAGATTCTGGCCCTTTTTTCCAGTGTCAGGACATATAGACAAAACGACATTACTATTCTTCAAAGTTACATTGAAATGTCTGTCTTGGCCGTCCTAGTCTCGAGTCATATGACTTGGTTGGAGTTATGCACAATGACTTGAGTACAAGTCGATCCAATACAAAAATTAACCCGAGTCGAGTCATTTTACGCATTTGAAAAAATGCCTCAAGTCAAGTTCAGTCACCAAAAAACCGTGATTCGAGACCCGAGTCGAATCATGACTCCAGTCATTATAGGATGCTAGTTTTACTTCATGTCTAGACGTACAACGCTTGAATGACTTCGCGAGCGAGATGACAGAAGATGAATCGCATGCTGTCGACGAGGATCGCGAATAAACAAACTAAAGACGACGGGAGAAGCCGGAATGATTTCGTCACTGTTATAAAATGCAGTTGCTCGTTGTCATGACCATGGAATGTCAATCCACCGATGTTTTATGATATCTAATAAAGTGCATTCAAAACAAAATGAGGAATTGTGTGCTCACATCAGATCAAAAGAGGGTCTTTTTCAGTCCAGTGAAGCGCAGTTGTCGATTTGAATTAATTCGACCTTCGGTTATATGT
>ATSW01102096.1:0-10816 GCA_000444245.1 Botryllus schlosseri | reverse complement strand
GCCTCCCGCGCCCCCCAAGGGGGGCGCGCCCCCCAGGTTGAGAACCCCTGGTCTAGGGGTTTCAGTTCAGTATGGGGGTTGGGTAATGTCAGTTCCGGCAATTTCCGTCCCGGGACACACGAATACATATAGAGTAGGCTACACGCGATTCCGCAAAGTGCGTTCCCAATGGGGCATTTCCACTTCATTTTGAACACTAGGGGCGATAAAGATAACTCGACCCAAAACTGTTTTGCTGCTATATACTTTACTATGGGACTGGACTAAACATGAACATAATTTAGTCTTTTGACGTAGGCTACAACGAGGATGGTGAAAGTATCCATATCATTATAAATCATCCATATGGATATCAAATAGCTGTTAGCCGACGAAAATGATGCTGTTTCTTGGCGTGAGTCGTCGTGATGGAAGTGCTGAAATNACGATTCTATTCTTATCACCAACTGTANTGGTTCTATCATTATTATTTTCCCGATTTATCGGGCAAAGCTACACCAGATTGGACTGCATTCAATACATACCCTTTCTAGATATATTATGATCTTGNCCAAGTAGCTGTCTGGTTGAAAGACCTTATGNCATTTCAATACCTNCCTANCCTTCAATCTCATCACNATCTGTTGGTGTTTTTAAATGATAAAATACTAATAATACCAACTCGTTCTGATGATTGACAATGAAAGGATGTACCAGTTGTAGGCCTATTCTTGCAGTTATCTTGTGGAATAAAATGGAACGGTTATAGTCTATAAAGCAGAGTCCTGAATNTTTATTGACCGACCCNGGAAATAAATTGTATGGTAAGCACATAAACTTTGGATTGTAAAATTCTAAGCAACGCATTATTCATGCTNATTATTACTTGGATACATAACAANTCTTAACTTGAAGGAATGTCAACCTGCTATTTGAGAAACCTATGTATGGGATTGCCCTAAGACACAAAGCAAAATACTACGGTGGGAACTCAATTGATACAAATACCATCACCATATCCAAGAGTATTCAACGAGAATGCTAATGTGAAACTTGCAGATTGTAAAACACAAGAATGAGCTTGCGAGCATTGGTCATTTGTGCTTGAAAATTCAGAAGGTTTTAGCAAAGTTCCTTGCGCTACCAACATAATATGTATCAGATACATATAACAAGAGTCCCGGTAGCGAGCAACCGACAATAGTCAATAACCGTCCACTCTGGCCTGGCTCATAATCATCCATGGCTTTACTCAGCTTCATTGATATACTCTTCCGGGTTCAATGTTCAACAGCTCTAATTCAATCCATAGGCAACACATCATAATGTCATAGAAGAGGTTGAAGTGATTGTACTTGAAAAAAGTACCGGTACAATATTTGATGGATTTATCATTGGAATGCTGGTTGCTTTTCACTAAGTATGCTTCTTAGTTCTTTTGATAACGGGTGAATCACTATAGATTCAGCGAGCCCTTTTCCAAATTGTTGAATTGTCATAACAAGATGCCATGACTGATGACTCTAAGGTCTATTTTTTGCAGCAGCTTTTGCCTTTTGGCATAGACGTCTCTTCTGCAACCTCATTCATTGAAAACAGATGAGACTGCCTCTCTCTTTGAAGTTTCATCAGCTTCATTGTAATTCAAACGCATGATTTTTATATGNTGTAGGACCTCANAGCAGCAACTGCACATTACANNATTTNCCATAGCGCACAACNCACTCATNGGNGAACTGATTTACTGCAGGGNAAGCANGATANATNATGNTGGTGAAATNATATTNTGCNGACAACTTTTCCAGGACCAGGNATCCATACCTCTTCTTCGTAAACGGNATCATCCTCCCGATAACTTTCTGTTTCTTATTGATNCATCTTTTAAGATCAAATGACCATCATCCTTACACAATGAGGAATATAACAACAGCCATATCATACGACTTTCGAAAATTAACAGCAACAGCAACGTAAGCTGCCAGGNTGTCTATGTCCATCACGAGGNTAAGACNCCAAGAAACAGCATCATTTTCGTCNCTANNAGCTATTTGATAGCCATATGGATGATTTGTATTGATATGAATACTTTCACCATCCTCGTTGTGCATCAAGAGACGAAATAATGTCCATGTTTACTCCAGTCCCATAGTAAAGCATATAGCAACAAAACAGTTTTGGGTCGAGTTATCTTTATCGCCCCTAGTGTTCAGAATGAAGTGGAAATGCCCCATTGATTGACGGACATAAAACCGACCCATGTATTCCGAAGCCTTTGATATAGATTTTCGGGTGCTTAAATGTCTGGCGCCCGATGATCCTGTCCCTGCAATCAGACCCCTTCGACATAAAAGCTTTTGACACAGGAAAATATCGCCAACTCACGCTAAAAAGGGCTAATTTGAATTTGCACGAGTCTGATCAAAGGAGTTTTATTTTCTTAATTTGATTTGGTATGTATCAGCGATTCCAATCTTTAAAGTAGCGTCAATCTTTACCAGAGGTTACTAAATAACCGTGCTTCAACAAAGTAATTACCAAGAATGGACACTAGGGTTGTTCATAATTTGGAAAATGTTTGGAATAGCCTACTGCGTATCCATGGCTTATTCTGTAGATTATTGTTAAAAACAATAATGGGCCTGAAAGAAGCTCGCAGGAAAGCCGGTAAGATTAGTCTAAATGCGTTTGAAAGTAGCCGTCGGCGAGTGGGCGGGGCATCGATGAAGTGGGCGGGCAAACAGAAACCAATAATCCTGATAAATTGAAACCTACTGATTGGCTGAAAGACCGACTTTGTGAACACTGCTGGTAACGATTTCTGTGCGCCGTTGTGCAGTCGTTTCTGTTGGTGGCATTGCAGACATGATATATTGCCTTTATTAATGTTGTCATCGAGAGTCCATAGTACAACATCGCAACCCCTTAAGTTATCATTAGGGCGATTTTTTTTTGACATGTCAAAAAAAGTCAAAATTAGGTCAAAATTGTAGCGTTAGGTCAAAATTTGTCAAAATTGTTTACAAAATCAGACATTTTTTGACCTCTACATTTCGTTTGTATCGTCGATTTTGTGCTGTCTGTGAACTTATCATTTGATAATTTACAGCCTGTAGCCTACTTTATAGGCCTATCGTTGTAAACGGCACATCGTCTGCTCATTGTGAATCATAAACGGTCAAATGAAACAAATAGTGACATGGTTTTATGGTCAACGTACCGCAATATCCTAACTGAAGCAAGACTGCTTGGGCATTGCATGGTTCTTACATCAAGAAGCGCAAGCTGAAAAATTGTGATATAGACAACATTGTCAGAATGAAGCAACACGGTGCATCACCAGCAAGCAGTCTGCATTGGACACCACTTGTTCATATACACGCACCAATATTATTGATCAAATTCTTTCATTTATTCAAAAATATTTACGCTTTTGTTCGCCATTCTTCAGAACAATTGGAAAATCGCGAAACAAAGGCCATAACTATGACCGGTTGCGACTCTCCGATTGTTCGAACAATGCCGATATTTCAGACTTGGAGGGAGGATTCTAGGTGGATCAGTGCCTGATCATATTTTAATTTACATTCTCGGAATCGGTGCGACAGTAGCTTTCGATCAAGACCAGATATAGAAAATTCTGCGTTCTGGAAGATAGCTTTTGGATTGCCAGAAATCCTACAGTCGCTTACGGAAAACAATTGTCCACTCCAGCCTCAACGAAGCGTAACGAAGCTGCAAAATTGGTCGTTGCCATTCCATGTTAACATTCTATACTGCTATCCTCAGCAGACTTGGACAATTACAAAATTTTCAGCTTTTCTGAATTAGATTAGAATTAGAATTAGAGCTCCACAGTTTTTTCCAAATTAGATTAGAGTTAGAATAAGAGCTACACAGTTTTTATTTCAAATTAGATTAGAATTAGAATTACTGAATTTGCAAAAACTTGAAAATGGCATGAAATTGTGAATGGAAAATGATTATAGCAAAAATCAGTTCATATCAAATCACAGTGCATTCCCATAATTATGAGAACGGTTAACGTCTGTACACCAAGCTTGGCTCGTTTTTCATTACACCAGAGGTCACCGAAATCGTGGCCGGCGATCTGATTTGAGATTTTGGAATCACCCAACATAAAGCATTTTAAAATGCTAAAATTGATTTCAGTTTCAAATTATTGTTGCTGTTTCAAAATAAGCTATTCGCATGTCACCAACAACGCTATTCCACGCCAGCTGAAACCGCTTCGGCGATGATGACAACAGCATTTCATCGATGAAGAGTCAGCTGATATCTCTAAGCATATTGCCTTGACGTGCAATGGCCCAGACACCGCCAAGAAAACGCTTAGAAAACGGCATAGGACGTCCCCACAAGATCAATCTTTATGATGAGATAGTCTGTCAGCTAGTAACATGTCTAGCTAGCGCCAATGTCGATACATTAATCGCTGCTAAGCGTTGTTGGGTCTGTGCGCAGCTCATATAGTTCAAAATAGAATGACGTTTATGGTTATGATATTTCTTGTTGTAATTGTATTACTTTAATGAAATATTACCGTACTTCTTGTGTGGTAACCATGAGCATCGCCCATGTTAGTCAGGACGGCGTTGTACTAACGTAAAGTTTTAAAAAACTAATGTTGTTCGCAGACTATAAGCTACTATGCTAGCAGACTATTATTCGTTACAATTATTAGCATGACTGCACGGTGTAAGTAAGGCTATGGCGGATTGGCATGACACTGGATTTCCCTGCGCGAGAGGGATATTCTTGTCAACTCGCTGCAAAATGCCGCGGACAAAGAGGCATTTTCAGGAAAACAATGAATTAGATTAGAACCAAAATTAGCGCATAGAGACATTTCACAAATTAGATTAGAAATATAATTAGAGCATAACAACATTGCATAAATTAGATTAGAATAAGAATAAGAACATGGAAACATTGCACCAATTAGATTAGAATTAGATTACTGGCATTTAGCTCTGATTTAGTGAAATTAGACAACTAGAATTATCTAGTTGTCCAAGTCTGATCCTTAGTTCTTCAAAATGATGTTTTGGATTCGATATGACAGGCCCAATCTATGACATAACAATTGCGGATGTGTCCGAACTCGTTGACCTTTCCAGCTAGGCTTACGCAATCTCTCGAGCTCCAGTCATTTCCATTACTGCAAATAATTGGTCAGGTCGAGTGCGAACATGAATCGTGGCTATAGAAAAGTGAGTGCTTTTCTTCCTTGTTTACTCGAAGCACACTGGCAGCTAATTTACCGATATATTTTGTTATCTGGCTATGGAAAAAAAAGTAAAAAATTCATCAACATAAAATAATTTATTCATGAAATTGTTTAATGCGATATGTGTCGATATCTCAATTAACACAATGCTTGGATTCATGCTTGAAATGATGGTAGTCAGACTCGTAATTCATCTTCAATGGATAACGGCTGGCTTTCTATAATGTTTTACGTTCATGGGTGCCACCGCTTTGGTTGCCTATCACCTGGTCGTAACACATCAGGATCGTGTACCACACACTTTCGGACGGGCTTAGGAAAACTAGGGCTGGACGATTTGCCTCGCTTTCGAGACGCGAATCCTACAATACAAATCGGGTCGAAGGCGTTGCAGCACTTTGCAGAATTGCCGAGCATGTTACAATTGAAAGGCCACAAAGTTACATGCGAATGCTCTTTGTAGGTAGTAAGTCTGTGCACGTGTAGGTAACAGGTAGTCTTACTCGGCGCTTGCGTAATCTCTACCACGAAATCATAACGCATGCTACTAAGGATCCCCTGATGATTGATTCGTGGCATAGCGACGATTCTTAGTTCGCGTACATTTCGTAAAATAATCATTTCAAGTTCTGGTTCGGCCCTGAGTATAATACAATTTCTTTTGTCGTGCTATGCCCGTCGCCAATGTTAGAGAGCACAGCGTTGTACTGACGTAAAGTTTTAAAAACGTGATTGGTAAACTGTGTGGCCTCTTTTCAACTCTATTAACTCTATTAGATAAGTAGCCTATAATTGATTAAATGCCGATTTTGCAATTACTGTCTTGTTGTTGGAAAGTACCGTATAATCTACTCTATTGACTCATTTCTGCACTGCAGTCTCGAAACTGTAATATTTATAGCTCGTGTATCCTTGTTGAAATTTTTTTCTCGGCTTTTCTTGTAGTTTTGTATATTTATTGTCATTTGTTATGTGCCATTGATTGAAATGTGTATACTCTTACAGGTGGCGACTGCGTACTAAGGCCTTGCGGCCCCTCGTCGTCATCCTGGTCCGTACCGGATTTTCACTGGTGTGACAAATAAATTATTGATTGATTGATATTAGATTATTGAGGCCCGCGGCCTCTATGAAATGGGCCCGCGACCCGTTTTGAGTTGGCGACACCTGCTCTAGTAAAATTCTTGCAAGAAAACGGTGGCATACTTTGCATTTCTGGTTTATATCAATTTTTGGAGGTCCACCGGTCAGCGAGTTGAAAAAGGTTGAGAACCACTGGATTATACCTCTACGCCATCTCGCCACCATTCCATCTGTATTGCAACGGCTCCCAACCGGGGTGTCATTTGGAATGCATATAGGAGTGGCGCAAGATAATATTATTATTATATTCTTTATTCACAGTAAGAAATTTGTCAATACACACATAATCCGGGGAGCAACCTGCACCCAATGCAAAATGGCGAGATTGGAGTAAATTTTTAAAATTTCCGTAATGCAGTCAAATTGTTATTCCTATGCAATACATGGAGAAGTCATATTACAGAATTGCAGTAGATGAAGAATTGGAAAGGGTCACAGAGCAGAGGTAGAGATGATTGAAAATGAAGAATCGAAATTACAGAAATGATGCTGTGATTCACTAGTATAATTTTAGTCCAGTGGTGCATTCAAGGCCTTCCGAAGAATATGCACAGTGCCCAATAACGTGATCTTTTGGATCATGTCGAATCGAACGTTACTCGGAATCTGTTGGATATGTCTCATGAGTTTTTTGCTTACGACCCCTGTAGCGCCAATGACTATCGGTACAATGTTTATTTTGCATCGCCACATTTTTTCACATTCCATTTTGAGATCTGCGTATTTGGACTGCTTTTCTGATTTTTTTTTTGTTGTATGTTGTGATCAGCTGGGACAGCCAGTTCAATGAATAAGCATTATCTTTTCTTTTTTAGTTTGATGATCATATCCGGGCGGTTGCTTCTGATTTCGCGGTCAGTTATAACTGGTACATCCCACAGAATTTTTACCTGGTCGTTTTCCGTCACTGGTGCTGGTCTGTAGTCATACCAACTTTTTGTCGAAGTAGTGATGTTAAAATGTTTGCATAATTCAAGATGAATGTAGTAACCAATCCTATTGTCTCTTCACGTGTATTCGGTAGCTGCAAGTGCACCACAGCCGGACATTATTATTATTATTTTCTTCATTCACAGTAAGAAACTGGTCAATACACACATAATCCGGGGAGCAACCTGCACCCAAAGGAAAATGGCGAGATTGGAGTAAATTTTTTAAAATTTCAGTAATGCAGTCAAATTGTTATTCCTATGCAATACACGGAGAAGTCAGATTACAGAATTGCAGTAGATGAAGAATTGGCAAGGGTTATAGAGCAGAGGTAGAGATGATTGAAAATGAAGAATCGAAATTACAGAAATGATGCTGTGATTCACTAGTATAATTTTAGTCCAGGGGTGCATTCAAGGCCTTCCGAAGAATATGCACAGTGCCCAATAACGTGATCTTTTGGATCATGTCGAATCGAACGTTACCAGGAATCTGTCGGATATGTCTCATGAGTTTTTTGCTTACGACCCCTGTAGCGCCAATGACTATCGGTACAATGTTTATTTGGCATCGCCACATTTTCTCACATTCCATTTTGAGGTTTGCGTATTTGGACCGCTTTTCTGATTCTTTTTATTGTATATTGTGATCAGCTGGGACAGCCAGTTCAATGAACAAGCATTCTCTTTTCTTTTTTAGTTTGATGATCATATCCGGGCGGTTGCTTCCGATTTCGCGGTCAGTTATAACTGGTACATCCCACAGAATTTTTACCTGGTCGTTTTCTGTCACTGGTGCTGGGCTGTAATCGTACCAATTTTTTGTCGAAGTGGTGATGTTAAAATGTTTGAATAATTCAAGATGAATGTAGTGACCAATCCTGTTGTGTCTCCATGTGTATTCGGTAGCTGCAAGTTATTATTATATTCTTTATTCACAGTAAGAAACTGGTCAATACACACATAATCCGGGGAGCAACCTTATTATTATTAGATTCTTTATTCACAGTAAAACTGGTAGATACACACATAATCCGGGGAGCAACCTGCCCCCAAAGGAAAATGGCGAGATTGGAGTAAATTTTGAAAATTTCACTAATACATTCAAATTGTTATTCCTATGCAATACACGGAGAAGTCAGATTACAGAATTGCAGAAGATGAAGAATTGGCAAGGGTTACAGAGCAGAGGTAGAGATGATTGAAGATGAAGAATCGAAATTACAGAAATTATGCTGTGATTCACAAGTGTAATTTTAGTCCAGTGGTGCATTCAAGGCCTTCCGAAGAATGTGCACAGTGCCCAATAATGTGATCTTTTGGATCATGTCGAATCGAACGTTACCCGGAATTTGTTGGATATGTCTCATGAGTTTTTTGCTCACGACCCCTGTAGCGCCAATGACTATCGGTACAATGTTTATTGTGCATCGCCACATTTTCTCACATTCCATTTGAGCTCTGCGTATTTGGAGTGTTTTTCTGATTCTTTTTGAAGTAGGTTGTGATCAGCTGGGACAGCCAGTTCAATGAATAAGCATTATCTTTTCTTTTTTAGTTTGACGATTATATCCGAGCGGTTGCTTCTGATTTCGCGGTCAGTTATTACTGGTACATCCCACAGAATTTTTACTTGTTCGTTTTCTGTCACTGGTGCTGGGCTGTAATCGTACCAATTTTTTTGTCGAAGTGGTGATGTTAAAATGTTTGCATAATTCAAGATGAATGTAGTGACCAATCCTATTTTGTCTCCATGTGTATTCGGTAGCTGCAAGTGCACCACAGCCGGACATGAGATGTGCCACAGTTTCAGTTTGGTTGTGGCACATTCTGCATTTGCCGTCCGTGTTTTGCTTCAGAATTCTTTTGCGATAGTATTTTGTAGGAAGCGATTGGTCTTGTGCTGCGAAAAGGAATCCTTCGCTTGCCGGTTTCAGGCCAGAGCTGGATAGCCAGGTCCATGAAAGCTCGTCTACATGGGGCTGTAAAGTTAACTTCTTGTGCTGTCCATGAAGAGGCATCGACTCCCATATCGTTTCTCTCATTTTGAGCGTTGCATTTTTGTATTGGACTCGTGCTGCTTTTGCTATTGTTGTGGGTTTAGCAACAGTGTTTTCTGCAGTGTACAGGTTAGCTGTTTCCATGTTGACTTCTCTGACGTACTTGTCGTGACGATAGCTCAGAGATTTTGTTTTGCGCTGTTTGTCTTCCTGTGCAATGAGTTTGCAGTAAATGTTATCGCTGTTGTTGATGTACTGTGACAAGCCAATGATTTCTGTTTATAAAGTTTGTTCGATTTCTTGTAGTCCTCGACCACCTTTTTTTCTGGGGATGTACAGTCTTTGTGTATCAGATTTTGGGTGATGCATGTGGTGCATTGTCATCAGTTTTCTCGTCTTTGTGTCCAATTTTTTAATTTCATCTTTGCGCCAGTTCACCACACCAAAGCTATATCTCAAGACAGGCACTGCAAGACTGTTTATGGCATTGATTTTGTTTTTGGAATTGAGTTCAGTTTTGAGAATTGATTTGAGCCTGCTAATGTATTATTTTTTTAGACTTGATTTCATTGCAGCATGTTTAATGTTGTCGCTTTCACAGATCCCTAGATATTTATAGTGATCTTCAGCATTCAATTCTGTTATAGTTTCGTCCATTTTGAAGCTCATGTCGCCAGTGCTGGTGGCTCTTCCACGTCGTATGGTAAGTTTTGAGCATTTATCCAAGCCAAGTTTCATTTTTATATCTTCCGAAAACTCACGAACAATTTTCATTTGGTTATTCAGGTCCGTATCGGATTTCGCATACAGTTTCAGATCATCCATAAACAAATGGTGATGAATCTTTTGACCTTCAGAATTTGCTGCTTTTTTCATCACGTATCCTGTTTCATTTGTTCCCAGCAACTCACTGAGTGGAGCTAAGCTGAGGCAGAATAGAATTGGTGAGAATGAGTCGCCTTGGAAGATACCATTGCATATCTGAATTGTACAGGTTTCTGTTTCACCTTGGTCATGTTTTATCAACAGTTTTGTATGCCAATTTTTCATTGAATTTTCAATAAATCTGATGATGATCGGATTCATTTTGTACATACGCATTGTTTTCAGTATCCACGTGTGAGGGACTGAATCGAAAGCTTTTTTGTAGTCTATCCATGCCATGCTGAGGTTAGTGTGTCTCCTCTTGCAGTTTTCAAGAATGGTTTTGTCAAGGAGCAGGTGGTCCTTACAGCCAAGGGCGCCTTCCTTGCAACCTTTCTGCTCAGGCGGTAGAAGATTTTCTAGGTGTTTGTAGCTTATTATTATTATTATTATTAATATGGTTAAAAGTTGTAGTGGCGCTTATCTTCCTCAAGCGTCTGGTGCACCACGGCCAGGAATTTCCTCTTGGTAAAGTACCCTTGCAATGTAATTCAACCTCGGCTATATACGAATCAAAACTTAAAGCATTCTACGACATGATAGCACGAATTCAGCCACATGGGGTTAATCAGTGGCGGCTCGTCCTATAGGGC
>ATSW01102072.1:0-13692 GCA_000444245.1 Botryllus schlosseri | reverse complement strand
GGTTTTCAGAGCTTCAATATCTTTGGAGGGCCGAACCGGCTTCCATGCATCATGAAAAGAGATCACTTCGCCAGTGCCATCGATCTCATCGCGGAAAGAATTTTCTTCCCGATCCTTTTTCAGGAGTTTCCTGTGTTGTCTCTCTTCAACACATTCTATTTAGTAGCCCGACTATTATTTCTATTATTTCTAGTCTACCGATATATTTTCGGAGGACTTTTGTCACTTCAGGTGGCTTTAATATTACCAACTCGCATGGAAGAGTCCTGGGATGGTTAGCTGGTTTAAGAACATCGACGCAACAAGACTGTCTGGCAAAACGAGACTATGCAGCTCAGAAATAGCCAGAGAGTTTGTTGCGTCACAATGTTCAACTCGATCACAATGCAAAAATCGTGGTTGATTTTGGGGGTTCCAGTTCCATGAGCAGAATATAATTTGTATTTTAATAATCAGTACTGCGGCAGCTTCTCATTGATACCCGTTTTATCAAATTTACAGCTCGACAAGCCGGTCAAAAATGGTCGTAAAATTGCCTTTGGACAAATGTAAAGTATAACGTAAACCAAATGCAGTCAGCCGTTCAATCTCGCTGTGCCCACACCATTTAGGACACCATGCTTTCACCCCTAATGGGTGGGCTGGACCCAGATTAAGAAACCTGCCTTTCACAAACGCCCTTCTCGCTTGTAACGCGGTCCTGCTAACACAACACCATGAACGAAATACACTATTTGGCAGGCCGTGTTATTTTTGGCATATGCCAAAAATTGCTTATTTTTGGCATTTTCAAATTTTTATTTTTGGCAGTTTTGGCATCTGGCTCCTGAAATGCCAAAAATAACACGGCTTGGTCATGTGCAATTACAGCATGTAGCACATAGATATTTTAGCGATTTTGGTGCCTATCCTTTCTTTTGTAAACCCCACTTGAGCTTAGCTCAAACGGACCTGACCATAACCTAAATCAAAAACCGATGGCAGCTACACGCATTTACCAGTTACACTTCATTCAGGGACGTCTACTTATTAGTGCAAGGTTCTAGCATCAGTGTGGCGGAATTATGACATTTCAAATCGAAATAGCCTATTGGTCTAATTACAATTATTGCCATTGTTGAAACTTGAAAGTTTCAGCACAAATTAAACTCATTCCGAGTTCAAGAAAAATCATTTCTCTCAGGTGGCTTCGCGCCTACGCTCAGATGCTTTCACGCCCCCCCCCCAGTTGGAGAACCACAGCATTAGAACGTCTGTCCGCCCATGGGAACCACGTTGACGAATCGAGCAGAGGAAGAATAAGCAACAGCTTTTTTGGCCACAGATGGTGGGTGCTCACTCTCAGTCATCTGTCTGATGTCAACCGGCGAATGGAGGAAGACGTCAGTAGACATGTACCCGTTCACAGAGACCGTATGAAGACACAAAGGAAGCGAGATGCAAGGGACAATGAACTTGTTTTAAAATGTTTGAGGAAATGAAGCCATCCGTCAATGTTACAGAAAAGGTGTTGCTAGTGTATTTCTCAACTGGATTCACAAGTACGGGTGATGACGTAGTCGAAGTGCTGAGGGAGCAGCTGAAGTTAGGATGGTCATTGGCCATTGGCCATGCAGATTAACCTGGATGGGAAGTCAGTGACGTCGACCATGGTTGTCATGTCAAAGGTGAAAGCTCTGTCATCGCTAAAATGTTCCAAGGTTAACGAGTAAAACATCTACATTGACTCATTGAAATTGTTCAACCGACTGATCATTTTCATCCAGCGGGATGTGACAGTTGTGACATGCTTACAGTATGAGTTCACGCCTTTCCCGTTGTCCATGTTCAGCAAAACAAGGCTAACAAGGAAGAATTTTCAAATAAAACCCTTAACTAATCCACTGGGCTTGACCAACCAACCATGCTGTACCCTCGTAATTGATGGTGGATGGCTTCTGTACATGGTGAAGTGGGAACAAAGTCAAACATGACAGGGAATTGCCAACAATTACATGAACTACGTGCAGTATCTGTGCCGTTGCTTTCAGAATGGCTTTGTGTTCTTTGATGGTTGCAGCAGTTCACCAAAAGATACAACATGTTCTCAAGGAAGACAGCGGCAGCAGTGATCAAACCAGTGACACTACCTCTAACAGAGGATGCAGCTGCACAACGTTCACTCCACGCGCACCTGCAGACCCGGGATTGGATTCTTTTACAGAACACGTCTCCGAACTCCAGCGATTACGGATGAGCAATAGGAGTGCATGGACATGAGCAAGTTCAAATACTGGAACCCATGGCTCCTGAACAGTTATTGCCGTTCACAAGCTGTAGCCTAATTGTCATAAAGATTGCAACAACCGGATATGTAGCTGCAAGAAGAATGAGGTCACGCGCATTTAGGCCTGTGGAGTATGTAAAGGCCTTACATGCAAAAATTGCAGTCACGATGATGTTGAGTCTGAAGAAGGCATAGGCAATGCCTGTTGAAATGTCTGATATTGTGCATGAGAAATAACTCATCAGTAATCATATAGCTATGTGAAATAAAGGCTATTTCGCGCATAAATATAAAAGTGGGTGTGGCTTTTTTCACAAAGCAGAGCCTGTAGTGAAATATAAGTGTTAAAAAGCAATTGAGAATCATGGAAAACCATTATTAAACTCGTCCTAAGTTACTTATGGGCGTTAAAAAAAATTGTAAATTTTTAATTTTTTTTAATTCGTCAAATTTACCTGCTTTTTTGGGGGGTTTCCCACAGAAGTTGAACTTCAACATTTTAACACATGTTACTACACACCTTAATAAACATATTGGGGAAGAAATTTATTGGTAACAATAGTTCACAGATTTTCATAAGTTTCCCTTACTAATATGACGATTACACGATAGTTGAGCTAAATTTGTTCAAAAATTTCAGGGAGTCCGTGGGGGTACGTGACGGTCCAAAAGGGGACCGACTAGACAAAAAGGTTGAGAACCGCTGATCTACATTATGTTAATCTTGCGTCGCCCGAACGCGTACATGTCCAACGCAACATCACAAGCTGTGCATGTAAATTTACGTTCGCAGGTATCCGTAATTGCGTCCAACGGAATATTCATCAAACTGAACAATCAGGTCGTATTTCGCCAGAACGAATTCTTGTCTATAGTCTCACGATTGCACGTTAGCTTCCATTGTCAAGTTGTGGTATGTTCTACTGTCCTTTTTTTTCTGGTTTTTGTTCTTGAGCGATAGTACATTCGCTAACTGTCTTTCACCTTTTATATCTTATGTATATGCCTGTTGCTATACGGTCCATTGTTGCTACGGTTCAGTCTCACTGTTCAGATGCTATTTATAAGTCTGACAATGACACGTCATAATTCCGATTTTGGTTTAGAATTCAAATCTGTTCTTAATTTCCTTTCTCTTGTAGGTGGCTCTTGATAAGATACACGCGAAACGTTTTTCGAGTTATTAAACAATATTATGAACGTATGAACACATTTCGAAGGGAGCAGTAATCAGAAATAAGTAAACATTTTTTAAATAACTTGTTTCTAGTTCTTCATGTAGAAAAAAGTTGGGAACCCCGATTCTAATGTAAATAGACTCCACATTTTATAATTAATTCAATGATTTTACAACAATTACAACTGTGGTGGTTGGCTCAAAAACAAGATTAGGTAGAATCACATGAAAAACTCAACTGACAGCTGATGACTGTGGTCCGTAAAGTATTATACTTTTACTAATATCCTATTCGGTAGAAATAAGTTTTTACGCAGGTAGTTATACAGACATAATTCACATCAAATAAAAAAGCTTTTCTCGTGTAAATCTGCTGAATAATCCATATGAGTGTAAACCACCCGGTGTCAAAAGAGTATAATGCACTACCCGATGTGTGTCAGCTCGAAGACTTCGGGTAATTAATATAAATCCGTTATTCAAATAACACACACGTTGCTTGCTATTTGTTTTGTTTGGAGTACATTCGGTTTGAAGGAACTAGGTACATGCCCTCTATTTCTCCAAAATAAAATTCATTGTTTATATATATGTAGTGTCAAGTGGTTTTCGACCTTTTTGAGCTCGCGGATCGCTAAAACTTCAAAACAGATGTTGTGGTCCGGCGGACCTTCAAAAATCGAAAGTAACTCTAAGGGTGGATTGCACAGATGTCGATTAATCCTTAATCGCCGATTAAACGTCAGTAATCGACTGGCTTCCGTGGCACAGATGCCGATCAGCCACTAATCGGTGAATTTTAATCGGCCAAATGTTATCCGCCGAGCGAGGTGTCTAGAAAGTTAATCGGCTGTGTGCTTCGCGTCGACTGCGGTCTGGGCTGGCTATAGATACACTAGTATTTAGTATTGAGATGGTGTTAACTGGATGCTCTGACGTGCGTTTGCGGTATTAGCTGAAAATATTGTACTCTAACACTACTGCAACTGTTGGCGTATATTATGGGCGTGGGCCTACCACAGCCGATAGTATCTTATGCCATGATTACCGGTATGATATTTTTTACAGACTGTACAGAATTCGATAGTATACTTTGGAAATAAAATATGAGGACGGAAAATTGCAACAGACAGGAAAAATTTAGAACAATTGAATAGATAGAGGAATACATTGGAACCAAGGAAAACAAAAAGACTGATGGCGAAACAATAAAACAAAAAGATGCGGCCTGATGTAATCGGTAAGAAATATGCAGCTATGAATAATGGTCCTGCGCGTGCAGCCGTAAAACTGGCCAAATCCAGAATGTATTGAAAAATTTGAAACGAAAAGCAAAAAAGTTATATGCATCACGACGCGTCGAACGGGCCAAAACTGGCCCACCTCCAGTTGACGAACTCCTTGGAAAAGGTTTTCGATAGGTAATTTTACTGGCAATTCTTTAAAATTCGCAGTAGGTGATGTATTGTTTCCATCTATGTTTATCGTGAGTCTCTGCGTGCTTCATACTCACGTTTTGAACTGAATAGACAAATTTTGATGATCATGAAAACATGGATTTATTGTCTTCTTGTAATTCCCAACAAACTAACCATATCCAGAGACTGCTGCTCGTCATCAGCTATACGAAAATGACACATGGGGAACACTGCTCGGCAAATTCCTAATGTGAACCGCTCCTTGATCAATTTGCAATTGATTTTTATAGCACTGGTATATTTATTATCACTTTTCAGACCTTATTCCATCTCAAATTGAATATCTGAAACATCGGTAAGCCCTATGACTACGATAGCGTATTCGATAGTTACACAAACAATAGTGAGTGCATTTAGGACATAAACTTTTTTAATGTGTTACAACCAATGGCAGAGAAACTTGCATCCAATTTTAAATTGCAGCAGTCTGGCTTTGCTACTGTTCAGGTGCCTGAGCAGTATCGTTGGCCATATTATTGTTAGGCTTGCAACTTGACTTGAAGATCTGACTTCGAGTCAGGATCTCTCATACCAAATGTCATATTGAAGCAGTGACTCTAGTCAAATCCATTCATCCTATTCCAAACAGGTAATTTTGACTCGATTCAAGTCATGATTTTAGTCATCCATCCTTCCTATGTTTCGCGACGTTAAGATAAACCATGAAAAAATAATTTGAAAGTAACTTTTCTAATGTATTTCTAACTAAAATTTTTAAATATAATTTTTATTCAGATGCATATTCCCAAGATTCAGTTTGCACCTTCATCATCGACGAGGATGTGAACACAGAGGCTGGTTCTGCATGTCACAACAGCGATGGTAAGTTGAGGTACTAATTTGAAATCCGTATGAATCATGTTGGTACCAATTTAGCTACACGAATACTTCAAATAGAATGTTTTGATTAACATTAACGTTGCTCTATTGAACTTTAACTCTATTGAATCAATACAAATGTTGTTGACCGTAGTTTTCTAGCAGCAAATGAAATTGCTGCCCTTTTCTTTGTTGATGGTGATGTGACGCTTCCTTCAGTTCCCTCGACAGACTTCAGGATGGATCGGCAGACCGGTAAGTGTTAGCATTAGCACACAATGATGGTGATGCAACCCACAGTTTATTCATTACTACATTCAGATATACAAGATGAAACAGAGAACACAAAAAGCTCAACAGCAATTGTCTCGAGAAAGAGAGCCAGAATTCCAAGTTTGGAAATACCTGGTGTGTTGATGAAAAAAATCATATTTTTACTATAATGTTGGTGATCTCAAAATGTGGTGTTCAGAAATGAGCGTGCTGGAAATGGCAAAGGAGCAGCATGATATCAGAATGAAGTATTTTGAATTACAGATGCATGTCAAATACCAGAAACTGGAAATGGCAAAAGAATTGCAAAAATACAGCAACAAATCGAAATAGCACAAAACCAGACTTGGACAACTAGTTAATTGGCTGTATAATTTGAATAGATAGTGCAAAATGCCGGTAATATAATTCTAACCTAATTTCTGGTTTTGCTGAAAATACTACAGTAGAACTCTGCAATACTAAGCGAGTTGTGCAGATTCAATTTCCAAATTTTCACATATTCAGTAATCCCTATGTTATTGTAATTAGAAATACCAACTGTATCTATAATTCTATTCAAATTTGGAAAATATGTGCAGCCATAATGATAATTATAGTCTAATTTTGAAACGCTGATTTTCTAGTTGTCCAATTCTGACTACAGAATAGGCTACTGGATCTTGTAATAAAAATAAGGACGAGGAATTGAATGTGTGGTTATTGATGTTCAAACACGAGATGAAATACTCGAAACATTCCAGAGAAGTGATTTTGAACAATCTGTCTGCGCTGAAGTCGTGCTCGGTTGTGCCGTCATGTTATCGGTATCGCTAACCACCAGGGTATATTCCAATGGATTTACTCTGTCTTTGACCAATCTTCTTGGCACTCTCTTTTCTGCTAGGCTCTCTAACATCTGGAGAGTAGCAAGAACATTGAGGTGTGGATCCATTGTGATTCTCAGTCGATTTTGCACTATATTAATATAGCTCTCTATAAAACAGGTTGTATTGAATTTTATGGTTGACCAAATTCTTGATAAACTGAAGTGAGGTTTGGCTGTCAACAAACAAGATTACTTAACTGGGTAACAGCAGATAACTTGCATTGCAAAATTGTAACATAAATGCATAACTATTTGTACAGCACTTGAGTAGGCTACATGTATGCTTAGGACTTATGATATGATAACATCGTCACATTGCACATTTGCACAACAGTTAGATCCTTGCAATGGCTGAAATTTACTTCCACACTCTTGCAGAGCCAATTGTCATTGGTATGGAGAAATCAGAATCGTATGCAAATGTGTGTACTACAGAATCTACAAAGACGTTTTGTATGAACTCAATTTGTGAATCCTCACATTGGTGAAGCGGCTATCATGACTAATGCACCAATAAACGGAAAATAAAATTCCATTTGAAAAGTAATGACAGGGATATCTAGTCCTAGATATACCTGAGTAATGAGATAAATGTCCTGCAATATACGAAATTTGTAGTAGAGTTTCTGGCATAGCGATACCGACAATAAGCCCATTTACATCGCCGTTCCGCAGAGTCGCTTGGAGACGACTTGAACAGTACCGGTACTTGAAAACGAATCCAGACTACAGCAACATACCAACATTTCATGTTCATATTTCACGAAACCGGCACGTATTTCAACTGGGTAAATATGAAAGCTCTATCAGTACATGATACTGCTTTTATAATATGCACGTGGTCTTATTTGATCAGCGTCACAACTTATGAAGCGAGTACAGCCAACAATATAACTTGCCCAACTCACTATCAGAAAGAATATATACACGGTGTATTTGGTCATTCTAGAATTGTGTTGAAGTATTTCTGGATCTCTTAACTGCCGTAGCATATTCCCGAGCTGAATCCCAAAGTGCTGTGTATCACTCGAGCTGCGATAAACATGACCATGTAAACTCGATCACTTTGGCAAGCCGTCTCATGACGTCACCGAGCGAGATAGTGTAATGGTTATGCGTCCGGCTTCTCGAGCGGTAGGTCGTGGGTTCGATTCCCGGCCGGGTCATACCAAAGACTCGAAAATTGGTATCCGCAGCTATCCTGCTAGGCGCTCAGCAATCACGGATAGCATGGAGGAGAAAAAAAACGGGGGCGCAGACTAGATGACCTCAGGGCCGTATCGCAACTCCGTCGTCAAAGCATCTCGATGGTGCAGGCGAAAAAGAATATCATATCTCTCTCTCTCTCTCACTCCCAGACGACTTGGCTTCAAGACGACTTGACCATGTAAATGGGCTTATTGATTTCGGTACGATAAACCTACAATACCTCTTTTCATAACCTCAAAACGTTTGTTCTGGCGTTCATAACCTTGCACTGTGCAGTGGCAACAGTTTAGTTAGCTGCTATACGCTCACGTCGCTCACGAATAAACCTCACACAACAACAACTTTACTGACATCAAGTCTACGAAGATCGCATCTCTCCCTTATGACGCCACCGACTGAAAACAGCTGATTGCTAACGTACGTCATTTGCGTCAGTAATCCGCGATAAGATAACTCACAGGCGAATCCGTATCTGTACCACAGAGTCACCAGGTGATCTTGCTCGCTGAATAAATTATCGCCGATTAAGGCAATCGGTGATTACTTTTCAATCGGCATCTGTGCAATCCACCCTTAATTAAATTACGAAAAGTGTAATGTAATATTGAAAACTTCATTTAATGCAGTCTTTTTCATAACAGATTATGTTCATTTAACGCTCTTGAATGCACTCAAAATACCGAACTATCATGTCACAATAAAATGTACAGTGTACAATATCAGATTTCCAGCATGATTCTTTGCAAACATATTCAATATCCCGTACAAGTCATCATTGCTCAGTCGCAGTGCCAGACAAAGAAATCATCTCGTTAGTGACTGACGTCCACTGGCTGACAATCACTGCCCGAGTGCCCGTCGTCGGTCGCCTCGTAATAAACCACCGACTTGGCCGGAAAAGGCGCACCAAGCAACCTCTTCACCCCGGGATGTATACGCGGTACTGTTGAAGTTTCTGCAAGGCGAAATCCTGTTGAAGACCCCTATTTGATTGTGATTGTTCGGTGCTATAACCTATATTATACTGACAAGTGCTCGCTTAATTGCACTGTCGGAATATAACGGAATTTATCTGAAAGTTTCCCGATAGCTTCCACAGATAACTTGTCGAAAACGAGTTGTAGGCTATATTTAAACAGTACGCACTATTGTGACGTACGCCAAAGTAGATCATGAACTCGATAATACGACACCATGCAGGTATATACGTTCCGGATTGAATCGATCTTAAATTCGATGCTATATTTGACCAATTAATGTGCAATCGTCCAATTTCTTGCATTTTGGAATTGAGTTATGGAATTTCTAATATATTTGGCGAAACTTGCCATGGAGCAGCACCAGTCCACGGACCGGCGGTCCTTAATTTATTAATCACATTCAGCAACAAAACAAAGTCCAATAACATGCCCTATTTCCAATCGTAGAAGTGGTATCGAGTTCGATGCATTTCGCTCGAACTCGTTAGGTTTTAAACCACACCCGAAGGCTGTTTTGACAGCGTGATACGAGCCAGAAAATAAGTACATACAAATTAAATATTATAAATGGATCGAGTAGTTATTCGGAGTTCGGACTGCGGCTGCCCTCAGTTGTAGGTCTATATAACGCATAGCGAATGTTAATGTGCGATGTGATTCCAGAAGGTTGCTCGTGTACTTCGCTGCGTATAATTTCTTATTACGACGAACCCGCGAATGTCTGTCTTGAAGACACACATACTCCACGACTAGGGCTGGGCACAATGATTCGAGTACTCGAATCTGAATCGAGTATTAATTTTAATGATTCGAGTCGAGTAGTAAAAGACGATTTTTTCGAGTACTGAAATTCTACGCTCCTCGCAACTGAAAGTTAATTTACTAACGTGAATTGTAGTTTTGATACTATTTTTCACTGAGAAAGCTTTGAAACCTTGATTGGCAGTGTGGCAGCATTCCATACATAGTACAAAGCTACGAACGTTACTGGAAATAACACATTTCTGAAGTCATGATCATCCCACGACATTGTCAAGAAGTGCAAGGAAATTGGAAAGGCCGAAAAAATATCAAAGTATCTTTAATGTGACGGATAACGGGCATTATGTTCTTTGTGGTGGCATAAAAGGTACATACTGCAACTTTGACATAGTAGCCTACATTCTGTTGTAACGTCATAATGAGTGATACTCGAATACTCGACTCGACTCGACGCGTAATACGTGATTCAGAATCGAATCACTCAGGTATTCGATTTTGCCCAGCCCTATCCACGACACGACGAGGATTTGTTGTACCCGTTCCAACGGATGTAGCCTTTATTGAACCAGACATCAATTCTAATGTGTCTCAGTTGTATATTTGAAGAGCTTCTTGGAGGTACAGAACTTCGCTTAAACTCGCTTCACCCGGCCTTGCAATTCACAATAGAAAAAGAACGCAATAACTCATTACCATTTCTGGACGTATTAGTTGAAAAGCGCAATACCAACAAATTTGAAACGTCTGTTTTCAGGAAACCGACATTCACAGGCCAATACCTTCGCTGGAATTCATTTAGTCCTCGGCGCAGAAAAATTAACCTCATAGGCACACTCGTGCACAGAGCGTTGATGATATCTTCGGGTAACAAACTGAGTTTAGAACTTGACTACATCCGAAAAATCTTACTGGATAACGGTTACCCTGAACACGTCATCAGCCGCGGCATGGAGAGGAAATTAACGCAATTCAACGCAGAAAAACGAACAGAGCCCACCGCACGAACAATAAAAGATGTTTATATCCATCTACCTTGGATTGGCCCCATTTCCACCCGCTTTGAAAAACAATTGATTTCTGCTGTCAGTAAGTGTTACGACACAGTCAAAACCAATGTGATTTATACAACAACACAACTGCTCCCTTCAACACGCAAAGACATGCTTCCTGCACTTCAACAAAGTTATGTAGTGTACGAATATAGGTGCCACTGTGATTGTGGCTACGTGGGAAGAACGTCAAGACGTCTGCAGGACCGCATAAACCAACATGTCCCCAGATTTATCAGAACACGCTCAGTGAAAAGCTCACCCTTAACTCATCCACTTAAGATTGATGCTGATCGATCAAAATCCATTAATTCTGCCATCGGCAAACATCTGTTGGATAATCCGATTTGTGCGAATAATTATCGAGACGACCGATTTCGAATCGTAGGGCGAGGCCGCTCACAATTCCATTTGTGTGCCTTGGAATCAACTTTTATCAAAATACACCAACCAAAACTCTGTCAACAAAAGGAGTTCGTGTACCACCTAAAAATATTACATTGAACGCTCTCTCTTTCATGCTGGTGACGTCATATTTTGTGATACGATTGTTGATATACAATGTTCTTTCCAATTCTCTACTAGTTGCTGACGATTACCCCTGACGAGTGTCAGCCGAAAATATTCGGTTTCATTTCAATATGAATATACTATTTAATTGTATATTTTGAATTTCATCACGCGCGCATATATATTCCATGCAATTCGAGGGTATAACAGCGTGGCATTTCTTATCAAGTTTTTTCACGCTTCGCATGGACCTATCTAGTGTTTCTTGGTAATGTGTTAGATTCCGAGCTAACGCCTGGTGAATTGTCTACGTTTACTGAATTACGAATTGGCACGAATTGGTATTCACATTTGAAAAAGAGCGTGCTAACTCGTTACCATTCTTAGACGTTCTAGTGGAAAAACGGAGTATTAGCTTTGTCACTTCGGTTTACCGGAAGTCGACGTTTACAGGACAATATATACGATGGAATTCGTTTAGCCCGAATCGCCGTAAACTAAATTTGATTGGCACGCTGGTGCACAGAGCCTTGATGATATGTTCGGATGTAAAATTAAACCCGGAGCTACGGTCTGAGGAGAATGTATACATACATTTACCGTGGCTGGGCCCCATCTCTTCCCGTTTTGAAAAGCAATTGATTTCTGCTGTAAATCGCTGTTACGATAACATAAAAACTAATGTTGTGTTTACCACCAAACAATTGCTTCCTGCAACGCGCAAAGATGTTCTTCCTGTTTCTCAACAAAGCAATATAGTCTATGACTTCAAGTGCCACTGTGACAGTGTTGGGATGACTCGAGTCATGACTTGACTCGAGTCAGACTCGAGTCAACTTTTTCGTATGACTTAACTTGACTCGAGTCACTTTGGAAAAATGACTTGACTTGACTTGACTCGGAGCTTCNAAAATGTGCATTGACTCGTGACTCGAANAAAAANTTACGAGTCAATTTCAAGTCATCAAGTAAACGCTGTCGATTAAATCACTGTATCTTGTGNATGTTAAGATTGTTCGAAATACGCCGGTGTCNCTTGTGAGAGCAACCAGTCANTCACTGATTCTCGTTACATGGATCCTCCATTGTTACGTCACAANTAAATTGACCGCAAACTCAACGATCACAGCTTACGTCGTCGAAGTAGTAATAGAAGATTAATCTAAATAGCAATGTGTCTCTGTTTCTTAGACGGCCAAATGCTTATGTTGCGCAATGCTCACATTCACCAACCCTCTTGTATGATTTAAATCGGACGAATATAGNTTGTGCATTTATATTCTCAGGGATGTGTAGACGGGTNGGTAGATNTGTAGGCTATTGTATCATATCAATTTGTTTCAACTTCTNGAAGCTTCGCATTAGGTNCTATATTNTGGCTGATGATAACTGACAGTNCTANGTGTNCGTTGCNTGAGGGATACGTCTTTTCGCATGCATATTTAACTTGATATTCGTTATTTCATTCAAGATAAATGATCAAGTAATCTGTCTTTCACACAGCTAGCAAAATATACTGACTTTTGACTTTGAACCATCACTCGTACTTCAAAAATTCAATTTGACTTGAATTGTGACTTGACTCGTGACTTGACTTGACTTGACTCGACTTGACTCGAGTCACCTCCAAAAAACCAGTGACTTGACTTGACTCGAGTCACCTTTGAAAATCGATTGACTTGACTTGACTCGAGTCAAAATCTGCAATGACTCGAGATGACTCGTGACTCGAAGGTAGTGACTTGATCCCAACACTGCACTGTGATTGTCGGTACGTGGGAAGAACAACTCAGCGCTTGCAGGAACGCATCAAACAACATGTTCCGAGCGTTATTAGATCGCGCAAATTGAACTCTCGCGAAGATGCAGCCGTAACTGATCTGCGATTACTAGAACGTAATCAGGCCATGGCTATGAACTCTGCTATCGGCAAGCATTTGGCTGAGAATGCTACTTGCGCTAACAACTATCGCGATAAAAGATTCTCTATATTAGGTAGAGGCCGCACTAATTTCCATCTGTCTGCACTGGAATCGACTTATATTAAAATCGACCGACCGCGCTTGTGTCAGCACGAGGAATTTTTAGTCAATCTAAAATTGGCCACTAGCTGTGCTCGCAGTTTGCCTGTATTTCATGTTGTTTGTTTCTATGACGTAATTGGTTGTATGCAATGTTGCTAGATGCATGTTTTTGAAATTCTCCATTTGCTGACGATTGCCCTTGAAGAGTGTCAGCTCGAAAAGCTTCGGGTTTTAATATATTTCTGCCATGAATATATTATTAAAATGTATATGAATA
>ATSW01102070.1:0-17232 GCA_000444245.1 Botryllus schlosseri | reverse complement strand
TTCATAAACCGACTAAACCGAACTGTTCATATTCTGGATTCACTCGCTGCACAATGTATTGTGTTTTGGTTGTGAATCTTGTTCAATAAAACTGTCTGTCTGTTCGGATATGAACTAGAAAAATGTGGCTTACGTCTCGATGCAATTTTGACGCAGCTGAACGGAGGGGATTTGGTCAAAATGTGAAGGTTTAATAATATAATTTAAATTCTCGCATACCTGGAACCTAGCCGGAACCAATGTCCATCAACAGCAGTAGTTCTCAACCTTTTTGTCTTCGCAGACCCCTTTTGGACAGTCACAAACCCCCGCGGATCCCTTGAAGTTCAAATTTAGCTCAATTATCGCGCAACCGCCATCTGTCTTGTCCAAATATTAACTGTATGCTAATGATAAATATGCAGCAACAAAATTACTTTTATTGAAAATCACATCATACAATTTAGGTAGAAATATGGGTAAAATTTTATTATTTCAAAGCGAATTCTGCAACTTCATTTCGTGACTAAATAGTATATACCTCTTCGTGTCTTGAAAATCTGCGTCTTTGATTTGATATGATGAACGAGTGCCGAAAATCCATTTCCACTCGTCTGAGTTAGTGGCGAATGTAATAATAACGCGTTAAGCTTCCGACAATACCTTTGGCTATGATCGCAACAAATATGGCACTGATGGTCATTTCACTCTAGGAGTTCACTTTGAAGTCATTATGGAATATCGGTTAGGTATATGACACAGGAGAAAATGGATTTTTGCAAACATTCTGAAGTCACCGTCATTAACCTTCTTCTCCTCCCTTTTTCTTATTTTTTTTCTACAATCCCTAACAAAAAATCTCGAAATAGCGTTTGTAGCGGTAGGCTATTATGTAGTAAAACTTTGCAATTCAGATGAGTTTGCCCAATGAGAAGTTTCACCTCAGACGGCCATTCTGTTGGTGTGGGTCCTGGAGTTTCATCATCATCATCATCATTGGTTTATTAACAATTTTTCAATACACCACAAAAATGAGATAAAATGAAAAGACAGGAAAGATGAAGTCGAAGCGACTTGGAGTAGTCTTTGAAATCAGACACCCACCTTGGCCTAAGCGATGTAAAGAGGAGGCATGCACACTGAATAAAAGTAAAGAAGATAGTATAGAAAAAGAAAGCGACAAGGATAGGGCGGCATATCATGGGAAGCGAAATCGATAGGTCAGTAATGAAGCGAAGTCTCGTGATTTCCCTAATCAAAAATATACAAATTAGGTTTTCAACCAATTTGTAAATTTAGAGGTTCCGCGGACCCCCTGAAAATGCTCCGCGGACCTTTGGTTGCGAACCACTGGTCTACATAGTTTCGTATTTGATCAGTTGATCAGTTGCGGCCATCACTGCAAATCGTGGAGGAAATATCCGCGGGAAGTCAACGATCTACCGATTTCGCGATGCGACATCTAGTGTATTTCGATAACGAAAATTTTATCATATGAAGCGATTTGGGGATTGATTTTTAAGATATATTTTATTATTTTAAACCCGCGCAGTTTCAAGTACAAGACATACTTCACGGTTTCGCTTTTTCGTTTCAAACTACTGGACGCCGTGAGCATGCTTTGTCTCAAATCTGACGTCATCACTTGAAAGCCGCCATTGTGGGAAAGCGGCGGTTGATCGTTCTCTTGCTCGACGAACTGTCAGCAGTAATATCTATCTAATCCTCTCTTATATTTTACTATTCAGCTTAGAATTTACCATTTTAGAGTCCCGGAAGAACTGACTAAGGTAAGAATTACGCTCATTCATGCAATGATGACTGTATTAATATTGTAGGTGGTTGATGAAAGTCCCGCCTCCTGTGATTTATCGTGTGCAGTTATTCGCCCGAATATCTTTATAGGCGCCTGCCGGACTTTTCTAATTATTAGCAAACGTTATTCCAATTTAACTTTAGACTGTATACTTCATAATTATGATGATGGTTACGGCTGTATTCACAGACACTTATGACAATGAAGCCCTAACATGCTGTGACAATCAATATATGGCTTAATCAATTAGTATATACGTTATGTATTGTATTTCAAATTAGAATTACGATCAATTTCATGACGAATAAGCCTAGATTGAGGTATCATCTCTCTATATTGAACTGTTACATACACTGATTTGACATTTGAGTTGTGTTTGACTATCGTATGTTAGGTGTTCGTTGCATTGGTTTTTTAAGCAATATATTGATACATTACCTTTGCAATATAGATTATCTTATGTTTCTGCAAAGGGAATTAGCATCGATCAGTATGTTTACAGCTGTAATACTTAGCAATGTTGTTTTATATTCATTTTAATCTGTTTAATTTTCAGGTTCGGTTCCTGGGAGCATTGGTATCAAATGATTATCATAATTTCTGAATTGATATGTCCACTGGTTATGGAGGTTCTAACAATAAGGGGAAGGATGGAAAGTTTCACTCGATTAATTTGACCTCGACTTACAAAGGACGCTCTTTCGAAACATCTAAATCTACGAGTAAATGCTGCTGTTTTTTTTCTTTTTGACACGTTAATAAACCGCGAGTCGTTTATTTCAAGCCTCTATACGACATGGCCTTCAAAGTTTGGGAAAAGTTCAGAATGTGCGAAGAGTCCCTCCGCCGGCTAACTTACCAAGCTTAAAATCGGAAAACCTCGGAAACGATCCAAATATAGCACTGGGTGAGACTTCAATTAGAAGTGTTTACACAAAAAAGTTTTTTGAGTGTGATTTCTGGACAATGTTCCCCATGACCAGCATGAATCGATTTTACCAGTAAGCGTGTCAAGACTTCTGGTGTTTCATGTGATCCTGAACTGTATTCTCTATAAACACTCCTGTATTGAGTCCTGCGGAGATCATATAGTTTTTAGTTTCGTCAATTTTTTACTGAAATGAATCCTGCGTGATGAGAGGTTCTCTGCATAGAATAATGAAGTAATTGAACAGAAGATTCTGCGTGACGTTGCCACCGATTCACCAGCACCAGTTCCACTCTGGACACTAATAATGACATATTGTCGCTGTGAAATAGGTGTAGCTAATCAATTTTTGGCGTTTCGATAAAATCAAGTTTTTTCATAATTTTCTCTCGCTTATGTACGATATGTCGCGTTGTTTCAAACATAACCTTGAACAAGATTAGGCTGAAAATTTTACAAAAACTTGATTTTCTCGGTATTTGAAAACTCGACCATCCGCTACTCTGATCCCGCAATAACAATTTGTCAAAATTAGTGGTGTTTCACATGATCGTCAACTATGTCCTCCACAAGACTTGGTACTTTAGCGTATTTACGCTTAGAGAACATGGATTATGATCATCTGAAACACCATAAATCTTGACATATTCCAGGCAAACGCTGAGTTATAATGGTAACGGAAACACTATTTGGTCTAGGCCAGTGGTTACTAACGTGGGCGATTTGGCGGCCTAGGGGGGCGACAAACGGGGCGACAGGGGGGCGATGACGCGTCAAAACGGCTGACCATTTTTTTTTTAGTCAACCCATGGAAATTTAGTTACAAAAGTGTGTCAAATTAGACATCGAGCCGAAAATTTGACCTTTTTTTTTTAGTCAACCCGCCGGTGATTACAGTTTGTATGCCCAATTCTCGGTACACAAAATTTGGGGGGCGATGATCGGTGTTGACCTTGAAAAGGGGGCGATGGGTCGAAAAAGGTTGGGAACCACTGGTCTAGGCAAATGTCTTATTTACAAAAACACATTCTGATCATCACCAAACGAGGCTCCCCAACCCTAATTTTACGCTAACTTAACTAACACTGAATCAATTATGAACACCATTAATTTTGACATGTGCCATGGAATAGTATATCCAATATCCATATTGAAACCAACCAGAATAGAGAGAGAATTTAATGGGACATCGTATACCAACAAACCGTATCACCAAATATGACGACACTGGCATGAAAGTTCAACTAATTGATCAGTTCGGGTTTATTTCAATATGAATATATTATCTGAAGAGTCTCTTGGGGGTGCAGAACTTCACTTTCATATTGAAAAAATCCCAAATATTTTCTGCTGACACTTGTCAGGGTTAATCGTCTGTAACTAGTAGGGATTTCGAGAAAACATTGTATATCAACAATCTTATCACCGAATATGGTTTCACAGGCATGAAATTTCGAGTAATCGAGTGACGATTACCCCTGACAAGTGTCGGCAGAAAATATTGAGGTTTATTTCGATATGAATATACTATTGAAGTGTATAGGCTATTGAAGTTATGCACCCCAGGAGTCTCTTCAAATTTTGACAGGTGATTGGTGATGGTCTTTGTGGGTGATAAAACACACTGGACTCGAAACTTTCTAATGCTGATATAATTGTTGATTCTGATTTGAACCTTTGCTCTGTCAGTCCCGAAAGACGGTACCGGATGGGGTTCGAAAACGGACCCGAAATCAGCGAATGCCTCCTCCACCGCAGCAGGAGTTGTAGGCAATCAGCAAGAAACGCAGCAACCACGGCAAAAGCAGCAACACTCAGTAAGCAGATGCTTTAATCTCTAGGCCTGTGCATAACCGAGTATCTGAGTGATTAGAGTGATTGGATTCTCGTATTCAAGTATTGCTCCTGATGTCAAAACAGTGTGAATAATGTGGAAAGTTCAGATATTTACTTTTTATGCGACCACAAAGAATGTAGGGCCAGTTCTACATCACATGGAAGATAATTTGGTATTTTTTATTCCATTGCACTTTGTGACAATGCTGTGGCTCAATCGCGCTTTCGCATACATGTCATTCCAGCCAACATGTTTCTTATGATTCGTTACGTCCAATCGAGGTTTCAGAGGATGTTATGGCGGAAAATAGCATGGTTGTAACCAAGTCACAAGGCTCCGAGTCACAAGTCAATCTCACTGTTATAGTTTTGACTCGAGCCGAGTCATTTTCAATTCACCACCGAGTCCAAGTCAGCGAGCAGCAGGTCGAGTCCCAGTCATGGTATTATGACTCGAGTCCAAGTCATTGTGTTGACTGCTCAGTTACTGATTAAAGTTTTGTTAAACCCACTTTACATACCTCTGTTTGGTGATATCGAATGGTTCGCATTTATAATATAATAATTTTTCTCACTTTTAGCAGTTTCTAGTGGCATTTTCAAGTATACCGGTACCAATATACGAAATCCCAATAGTTTAGTTGCTCTAGTATTCTTCGAAATTACAATGAAATGTCGGTCTTGGCCGTTTGAGCCTCGAGTCATATGACTTGGTTCGAGTCATGCCCAATGACTCGAGTCCAATTCGAGTCAATACCCAGATTGACCCGAGTCGAGTCATTTCTGTGTTTTGAGAAAATGACTCAAGTCAAGTCATCAGAAAATCGTGATTCGAGTTGAGTCATGAATCGAGTCATTACAACCCTGAATAAAATAGTATCAACATTATAATTCTCGGTAATAAATCAACTTAGTGGCAAGGAGCGTATAATTTCACTACTCGAAAAAATCATGTCTCGTTACTCAACTTCAATCGTAGGAATTATTACCTGATTTTTCTTCGCGAACTTCAATCATTATGCCAGACTATAGTGAGCTTCGTTATCTAGCTTCAAAGTTATCATGTTTACGATTTCACAGTCATACGCAGCAGCATACTCGAGCAACAATCCTCCAGCTGGAGCGGGAGGATCTCAGTCGAGCTCTTGGGGAAAAGTTCACCAACGTAGCACGAATCGAACAGGTGCGGATTTCGGGGCCTGGTCTCTTTAAGCCACGCATATCTTCCGTTTTATCCCATCCCTAAATCAGACTTGACGACGAGATATCTCTAGTTGTCTGATTGAAGAGATGCTGGTAATCTAATTCTAATGTCTCTAATGCTCTCATTTTAACTCTAAATCTAGTTACTGCTTTTCCTGAAAATGCTACACCAGCACTGTAGTATATAGTGCGTAACTAGCAAACTTGCTTATGATATGATATTGAAGTATGATTTGATATCAACTGAACCTGATTCATATCTAAGTTTTCGCCGATTCCGTTGTTATTGTAGTTCTAAATCTAATTTGTAAAAAAATCACTATCACTTTAATTCTGAACTAATTTGGAAAAACTGTAGCTATGTTTTAATACTACCCTAATTTGCAAAAATCTGTAATTATCATTCTAACCCTACTCTAATTTGGAAGAAAATCTGTCGCTATCACTGTAATTCTAAACTAATTTGGAAAAACTAGCTACGATTGTAATGCTATTCTAATTTGCAGAAATCCGTGTAGTTGTCGTGCTAATTCTAATCCAATTTAGAAAAACTGAAGCTATGATTGAAACACTATTCTAATTTGCAAAAATCTGTGATTATTCTAATTTTGATCTAATTTGGAAAAAAACTGTCGCTATAATTCTTAATTTTGATCTAATTTGGAATAAACTGTCGCTATAATTATAATTTTAATCTAATTTTGAAAATAAAACTAGCAATCACTCTAATTCTGATTTAATTTGGAAATAACTATGTAGCTATAATTCTAATTCTACCCTAATTTTGAAAAAAAACCTTATTAGCTGCAATTTCACTTCGGAAAAGCTGCAAATTTTCCAGTAGTCGAGGCCTGCTACTAATAGAGAAGTTTTGGAAAATATGACATTGAACTTGGTTTTTGTAGTATTTCTGTCCAATTGAGAATTTGATTCGATCGAGCCTATCCCAGTTTTTTGAATTATGTCAGTTTAATTCTCATTTAATAATCTGGTGAAGCTCGATTTGTAGTTTGTACAGGTCTCGATGTAATACTTTTTTTGTTACAGGGAAAAGTCAAGGTCCTCAATCAGAAGAATTTCCATCGCTATCAAACACGAGATCACAGCAGGTGATTAGCAATCTCCTTTTACGCGAACGGTTGTAGGTTTCCGATGATGAAAAGCAGCCCTGAATCCTAATTGAATTGTGATGGTTTTCACTTTGACCTGAGGAAGTCGTTGAAGGATGAGCCGCGGTTTATTATGTCTGGCTGCGATTTTTACAAAATCTCATTGGTATTTCAGGAAAACGAAACAGATCAAGCCAAAGAGTCGGGCCAATATAGCTCGGAACCAAGTCTGAGACCTCAGAGTAAGATTTTTCTTGATTTTCGAGAACGGACACAATAATAAAGTGACAGTTAGCATGCGACACTTGAGCATGCGACTTTCATGACCCCCCAACCCAGTGGTTCCCAATGTGGGCGATATTTCCCCCCAGTGGACGATTTTGAGAACTGAGACGGCGATAGAGGTGAAAATGTTCGAACACACAGCGAGATATGTTTAATTATCACAGTCAAAAAATGTACTTGAAGACTGCTTATTCTGCATACGACGCGAAAAAAGGTTAACTCAACAGAAAGTAGACGCAGAAATCGGTTTCCGAACACCTACCGCTTCGGAATTATGCTCTTTTTTAGTTAATTCGCCAGCGATAAGAGTTAAAGTACTGGAGTCCTCGGCATTGAATAGTAGAGTTATCAACCAGAATTTAGTTACTATTTTCGACTGTGGTGCTGTAAACCTTGATTGGTCGTATCACAGGCTGCGAAACGTATAGTGCAAAGCTACACACATTAGCGGAAATGACATATTTTTGAAGTTCTCAATTTTGACCAACCTTACCCACACTCATACTGGCTGGGACCCTAACTGAAGCATAGCATGCTATTATTTATAGACTTATTTTCTTGAGAGCAGTTGCGTGGTGATGATTCCGTAGACAGGGACATCTGATCACTGTGATGTTTTGTCTTTACTGAACGCAACTATCTGTCACGGTTAGGGGTTTTGAAACATACTAACGGGCGCCGAGCGTTTGAGTATCGCTCATTATGATGACATAACATTATTTGAAGTTAAACTAGTTGAAAAATGTAGCTTCTATGCTTCTGCAAAGATTATAGTGTCACATCGAAGGTAATTTGGTATTTTTTCGACTGTACCTATGGGTTTGTACTGCATCTTTTGTATGCTATGATACGACCAAAAGGTTTACAACTTTTAACGATAAAAAATATTGTCAACACTACAATTTTCATTATTTCAGTACTCGAATCATTGCAACTAACACTCGATTTAGACTTGAGTGCTCGAGTCATTGTGAGTGGTGATATTTCTGGAATTGAAAAACGGGTTTCTTTCAGATGTATCGTCATGGAAAGAAGGCGGAGGTCGAAACGTGCCGCAAGTAGAATCGGACGAGATCCGGAAAAGGCAAATGCAGGAAGACAGTCGGCCGGAACAGGTAAGATTTTCTTGTACAAACTGTGCCTGTACAAACTACTGGATTTTCAAGATGCGCAACTAAAACCACGAATGCTCAGTTTTCAAAAGTGCAACTACAACTAGAACTATTCAGTTTTCAAAACTCACTATTAGAAGTAAAATTATAACTACTCTTCTGAATTTTCAACTAGAACATTTAGCCAGCTGACTGCGTATTTATGGTAAAATGGTCTACCGTGTAGTGATAGCGTTGATCAATTTAGTTGAGGAAAAGCAGTTACTCATGGCTTGCTTGAAAGGTGACATGTCCGTCTCGGTGAATAGCATGTAAATATTCCCACTAGGGAGTAACCAAACATTCTTTTTTCAACAAGGTTATCTTGATAATATTCACACTCAAAATACACAACTAAACTAGACCTGCTTAAAAAGGAAGTAGTCAGATTGGTAGTTATCCCAAGTCTGTACCGTCCACTAATGCATTTGCCGATGATGATTTGTGCACCACTCTCAAACAAACGATGTGGAGAATCAGCACGACCCACAATCGATTTCTGAGGCAAAATCTTCCCCTAAGCTTGCGTCCTCTAATTATCTGAATCAATTTGAAATTTAATGTTTCATATCTCTGATTAGTTTTGGAAGCGTCCAAACATCTGGTTGTGTGTTCATGCTTTTGCTTGAAAGTAACCCTTCTCCTTTTCCATAGGGTGTCGTCATTCCGAGAGATGTCCAAAGCGTGGGCTACCAACAGCAGTACAGAGGCCCGCCCAATGATTTTGTGAGTTCACTTTTTTAAAAATACGTTCGTTCATATAGGCTACAATTTCGGTGACGATTACCTCTGATGAGTGTCAGCCGAAAACATTCTGGTTCATTTCAATATCAATTTATTATTCAATTGTGTGTTGAAGTTGTGTGCCACCATCCACCAAGAACCTCTCTGATTAGAACGCCAGTAGAATATCCCAGGGTTGTAACCAAGTCACAATTCTACTTTTATGATTTTGACTTGAGTCAAGGCGAGTCATTTTGAATTCAGCGCCAGGTTGAGTCTGAGTTTGAAGGTTCGAGTACGAGTCACGGTGTGTTGGAACTCGAGTCCAAGTCACTATTTATGTAGGAGTTCAATCTTGTTCAATTCAAATTTTTACAACTCTGGGCGTTATTGAATACCTCGTATTCATAATGAAGTAATTCCACACTTCACACAATTTCTACCCCTATGTTACAAACACTGGCATTGTTGACAAAATACCGATAGTGTGCTGGATTCCTATTCTTCGACATTAAAACTTATGCCTGAGTTTCGTGACTTCATGTGCAATCACTCGAGCTCAAGTTGAGTCAATACACAAATTGACCCAGGTCGAGTCATTGCAACCCTGAATGTCCCCGATTTGAGTCATGATGAACCAACAGACAGGGACATCTGAAAACTGTGATGTTTTGTCTTATTCTGAACTCTTATCTCGTAAGAATTACGGCCATTTTCAACATTTCCAAAAATTGAAAATTGATTTCCATTGTAGCAACCCCAATACGGCCGTCACCCGAATCACGCGCCCGGGAACCGTTACCCCCCGCAAGACGTCGGTCATGCGTATCACGAGCAAGAGTCTCGAAATCGCGGGATGCGATACACGGATCAGCGACACCCGGGGCCCCAGCATAGGAGAGACAACCACCACGGGACGGTGCATTCTATCGTACCGCGCACGGAGTTGCAGGCAAGTCTCTCGCAAATGTTTGTACTTGATATGAATTTAGTGCGGTGGTTCTCTTATTGTCATAAAGTGCGGTGAAATAGATATAGTCGAAAAAATACTAAATTATCTTTAACGTGATGTAAGTAGAACTGGAGTTATATTCTTTGTGGTCACTTGAAGGGCACATATTTGAAGTTTCAACATCTGTATTTCATATTGAGCCTTAATTGTGATAAATGGGGCGATTTTTTTGACCTAAAAAATCAAAATGTTGACTTCTTTTGACCTAAACGAACCAAATTTTGACCTACCCATGTTTTCCCATATAATGTTAAAATTGTGCCACTAATCTTCATTTGGTTGGAACTGGCTGTCCTAACGAAGTAGTTTGGCCTGAAAAAAACACGTTTTTGGCTTAGAAACAGGCAAATTTTTACACGAAAGAACTAATATGTTAACGAAATCTGACCCTATGAAGAATTCCAGTAGTTACAATACGTATTATGGTAGAATTTATTGAAATTTGTTGTAGTACAACGAGAGATACTTTCCTACAATCTCTGGTAGAAAACTACTATACAAACGAAATGCAGACGTCAAAAAATTTTGCCTTCGTGAACAATGTAGACCAATTTTGACCTAACGCTACAATTTTGACAAAATTTTGACATGTCAAAAAAGATTCGCCCTCGTGATAAATGTATGCGGCAGGAAAGCAAATATTGGGTAATTTTATGTAATGAGAACCACTGCGCTACGCGGGCTTTGTGATGAAACCATAGACAGGGACATCCGACTTGAACTGACGAATTGTCTTCACTGAACGCCTGATTTTTTAAAAATAAAATTCGATATTTACGGGTTTGACAAAAACGTGACGTTTGAACCCGGTTTTCAGGAGCTGGACCAGATGGGGGCCGAGAACAACGACGGATGGGCTGAAATGCACGGGGAGGTGGACTACAGCGAGAAACTGGTTTTCAGCGACGAGGAGGAAATGAGCGACAAAGATAAAAGGTATTTTTCAATTTTTTTTCAAATATAATTCAAATTTAAAAGTTGAGTATTAAAAAACAGTTTAATTTTGGTATTTTGTCCATTTCCCTGCAATAAACAGTTTTTTTTAGTATTTAACAAATATCTTAAATTTGAAATACCAGTATTTTTACATAAGCCTACCCAATGACAAAGTGTGTCCTGCCTCAAAAAATATTTATATTTTCAAAATTTGAGTATAATTTTGATTTCTGGTGACAACAATTCAATGTACTTCATTTCCGTCTGTTCTGTACTGTCATTATTTTATTTTTTATTGTTTTTAATTAGTCTATTTTTTATTTCTGCAGGGACAGGCATTCCAGCCAGAGGCCAAAGGTTAGCGTTTGATTTTGTTTGTATTTTGGCATGTCGTGAATTGCTTCAAATTTGGCAGGAAATGGACCGGCCCCCGAGACAGGCGTGGGTTCAGAATCAGCCGAGAAATTACGCCCCGAACGACCCCAACTGGGGACCGCATCATCATCATCAGCATGCGACTCACGGGTTCCAACCAAGGGGACCAAGTCCAGCGAACAGAGGGTGAGATCGAAATATACACGCTCGTTGAGATATGTTATGTTACGGCTGTGTTGGTTATGTATGCCAATTTTGACTCGATTCCAAACTATAGAGACATTGCTATAAGAGAAAATAATTTTGCATTTATTCAATAAAAATAGATATGAAATTTTTTCAAATTTTGCTGGCTACTCCTTGAAATTGTTAGTTTGTGTTCAAAAAACAATGCGCAACAAATTTTGCTCAATTCCAACCATATTGATGTTAAAAATTTGAGATTTCAAATTGTAGTCTTTACGGGGCGTAGATCTATAATATGACGTAACGAAATTGCTTCCGTAAATACTATTATTTTCAAATCCAAAATTTTGTACTCCAATAACTCCAACTGGTTTGAATTGAGCCAAATTTGTTTTGCATCGTTTTTTCGAGACAACCTAACAATTTTATGGGGTAGTTTGTAAAATTTGATGAAGTTTCTATTTAATTTTATCAAATTGATCTAAAACTCTTATAGCAATGCCTCTATAGGTTGGAATTGAGCCAAAATTATATCTATTAGCCAGTGCAATATGAGACGACAAATTTATTTCTGAGCAGCCGTAATGAGTAGCTTTGTAATGCGCAATTGCGCATTACTACTGGTATGACCAGACAAGTATAGTAGTTGAAGATAAGTTGAATGAATATAGTCATGAAAGTTGTATTCAAAGAATGACGCATAATGATGAATCCTCAGACAGGGACATCTGAAAAGTGTGCTGATTTGTCTTTTCTGAATGCGTAATATAGCATATATCGGATTTTTATTATACGCCAATAGAACTAGAAGTACTCGCTTTTCAAAACTAGCTAAATTTAAGAAGCATGTGGTTTGTGATATGTGTTTCGTAGCGAAACTATAATTCACCTTCACCGATCAACTCTAAATGGCAGCAAAGAGCGTACAATTTGAGTATTTTGTGAAATTATTTCTGTCTTGACTCTAGTCATAAAAAATTACACTGTATCACACGTCAGGAGACTGAATATATTGTTCATAATTTAAATCTTGTGCGGTTAAATTGAATTTAAATTTGGAATTATTATCATTTTTTAAAAATGTGTCGTTTTATTTATGGTACTAAATTGTTGCAGCAAGCCGTACGATGGGCGACCCGTGGCGGAGGGGGTCCAACAGCCCCGTTTCAACAATCACCCGGTCGGCGCGAGACATCCGGAAAACGAAATCGAGCCGAGGGACGAGAAAATGGCGGCGGCCGAACGGGCCAGGAGGAGGAGAGAAGAGGAGGAAAGCAGGTGCTCGTTTGCGTAAATTAGATTGTCAAATCGGACTAGACTTCTGACATGTAAAAAACTAGTATGTGAACTTGGACAATAAGATAATTTAAATACTACTGAAGATAAATTGCCGTGGAATGCTGCTATCTAATTCTAATATAATTTGTAAAGTATTTCTATGCTCTTTTTTCATTCTATTCTAATTTCTGGTTTCTATTTCTATTTCCATTCTAATTTGCGAAAATCTGCTATCTGCTGTTATCATTCTAATTCTAATCAAATTTGAAAAAACTTTCGCCATCACTCTAATTCCAATCGAGTTTGAAAAAAACTAGCTTCAACTCTAATTTTGATCTAATTTGTAAAAACACTAGCTAATCTTATTTGAAAAAGTTGTAGAATTGTAATTTATATTAATTTAAAAATAACTAGCTATCACAATAATTCTAATCGAATTTGAAAAAATCTAGCCATTACTCTAATTTTAATCTAATTTGGAAATAATTATGTAGCTATAATTCTAATTCTAGCCTAATTTTGAAAACAAAAACTTGGTAGTTCCAATTTTCATTAGGAAAAGTTAAAAATATTCTAGTTTTACTAACCTGGTTATTTGAAAAAAATATGACATTGTTTTGACTTTTTCTTTGTCAGAATGGCTCGCCGAGAACCGCCCCCGCTAATGGGGCCACCCAGAGAGGTCAAAAGTCATCGAGAAGTGAAGGGCCGACGTACCGAAAGCGAAGGGAGCGACGATCGCAGAGTAAGTTTGGAATTAGTATTCGAGCATTTTTAGGTTGGTTTCAGACTGAAAGTCTGCGATTAATTCGATGTCATGAATTTTTTTTTAAAAGTCCGACTCCATAATTATGAAAATAGCCATATATTTGTGCAAAACTGGTATGTATGAAAACCATAAATAGTTATAATTTCAAAGTTCAAACCAGGCGCGACAATGATCGTGAATCCATGTTGGATCCAAAATCTATTCCCCAAAATGACCAAATCTGTGTTTTTTCAAGCCGTCTGTGTGAATATCCCCATTTGGGCCGAGTCGTGATGAACCAACAGACAGGGACATCTGACAACTGTGATGTTTTGTCTCATTCTGAACTCGAACAAATTCAAAACTATAGAATTAGATTGGAATTTCTTGATTTGTTAAAACCCGGACATTGTATCGAGTCGAATTATACTGGCTACCCCGTGAAATTGTAGTGTTATCTACAAAACCATGCACAACAAACTAAGACTCAGTTCTAACCTGTAAGAGGCGAAGTTATTTGAGTTTTCCATTTATAATTCTTGGATTAGCCAAGGTTGAGGCTGTTTTTTGCGAATAAAAAATTCTCAACTGCAATAACTTCGCTTCTACTGGTTGGAATTGATAAAGTTGATGCGTATTGACGGTATTGTTTCATTAAACAACTTTAAAATTCCATTCCAGTTACATGTAAAAATATTTTTTAATAAATTCAAAATTTTATAACTGTAAGAGCTTCACGATCACCAATTGTAAGGAATTAAAATTTGTTGTGCATCGTTTTTAGGGCAAGATTTAATCACCTAGTAAGCAGGATTTTGAGAAACGTTTTTTCGAGCTGCTTCAATGTACAGTTCAAAAACAATTTTTTCTTTCAAATTTCATTGGCTCTACGTGATAAAATTATTATGTTGGCTACAACAACCCTGCACACCAAAATTGGCTCAATTTCAACCAGTAGAAGCGAAGTTATTGCAGTAGAAAAATTTGGATTTGAATAAAATAGTGTTTACAGTGGCTAAATCTTTCAATATTTATTATAAAATCACGGAATTGAAATTTTTGCTACAGGTATAACTTCGCTTGTAGAGGTTGGAATTGAGCCGAATTTGGTGTGCATCATCTCTACCGACAGCCCAACAATTTTATAGGGTGGACAGAAAACATTTTAAATTTTATTTTTTCTATGATAAATTCGGAATTTTCTTTCGCAAGAATCTCGCTTCTACTCGTTAAAATTGAGTCAAGCTTGGCTCGTTTTGGTAGGATATAGTTCTCCTGTAGCATTTTCACGAAAAAAAAACAGATATTAGAATTAGATTTTTGGCGTTTAGTCGTGATTAGATGAGTCTAGACTAGCAGCGTGTTGATTTACAGTTGTTTGCGCAGATCGAGGAATCGTATCAGCGAGGCGCGCATCCGACCAATCGCAACCCGCCTAGAATCGTGCAGAAAAAACAGCCGGTGAGTTTGCGGTCATATTCTCTCGCGTATTAAATCACGTAACAATTGTAATGTAATCAGACAAATGTTTCTGAATACTGAAATACTTTTGAAATTTGTTAAGGTACGGCCCTTTACGCTGAGGTATTTCACCAACTGCAATCATAGTTTTTGACACATTCCACTGCAACAAATAACTGCTATTGTTTCTAAGCACTCAACTAGGTTTGCCGATGATGATTTATGCACCACTCTCAAAAAAAATGATGCGGAAAAACAGCACGACCCACAATCGATTTCTGAGGCAAAATGTAAAAATCCTAATAGTATAGCTTCACACGAATAGCTTGGGCACTGTGTTTTACCAACCCCCGCGGATACAATATTGTCGCTAATTGAACGTGTCCCGTTTTCAGGACCAGGTACCCCGAACTTGGGGCCTGCAACAGCAGCAGCAGTTCGAGGCCAGGTCTCAGTGGGGTCAGTTTCACGGGCAGGTTCGATTTGATTGCAAAATTAGTCGCGCTACGTCTGGATTTGCTGTAAAATTTTGGCTTTAGGTGGACCAGAGAATGAAGCCTCCCGCCATCATGAAACGGGAACGTTCGGAAAGCATACCCGAGTCTGAAAGGTGGGTTTGCGAACAGTTACACCCTGGCGGTAGTTTTTTTTGACTCGACTCGAGTCAGACTTAAGCAGGGTTGTAGCCAAGTCGCAAGGTTCTTAGTAGGGCTATTCAAAAAAAAAACTCTTTCCTTCAGATTTCAATGGCTAATTGATATAATTGTTAGGTTGGTTAAAAAAACGCTGCACACCAACTTTGGCTCCATTCCAACCAGAGAAGCGAGATTCGTGCAGTAGATAGTTTTGAATTTATCATTAAAAATAACATTTCAAAATGTTTCTGTCAACCCCATAAAATTGTTAGGCTGTCAGTAGAGATGATGCAAACCACATTTGGCTCAATTCCAACCACTAGAACTTATTGCAGTAGAAAAATTTGGCTTCGAATCAAATAGTACTTACGGTGACTAACTCTTTGATTATTTATTATAAAATCATGGAATTAGAAATTTGGCTACTGGTTGGAATGGAGCCAAACTTGGTGTGCACCGTTTTTTAGCCAACCTAACAATTATATCACGTAGCCAGTGAAATCTGAAGGAAATGTTTTTTTTTGACCAGCCCTAGTTCTTAGCCATCATTTATTGTTTTGACTCGAGTCGAGTCATTTTCAATTCACCGCCGAGTCAAGCCGTAGTGTTCACTGTTTATTATCGAGTTCAAGTCAGGTTAAAGCAGTGTTGGGATGACTCGAGTCATGACTTGACTCGAGTCAGACTCGTGTCACTTTTTCGTATGACTTGACTTGACTCAAGTCACTTTGTAAAAATGACTTGACTTGACTTGACTCGGCGCTTCAAAAATGCNGATTGACTCGTGACTCGGACCAAAATTTACGAGTCAATTTCAAGTCATCAAGTNAACGGTATCAATCAAATCAGTGTATTTTGTGNATATGTTCGTATTGTTCGCGNTACGCNNGTNTCACTTGTGAGAGTAACCAGGNATTCACTGAATGTACGTTTGAANGATCCTCCATTATTGCATCACAAATATATTGACCACAGACGANATGATCACAGNTTACGNTGTCGTAGTAGTATAGTAGTAGTNGANGAAGAATAAGAATACAATAGNAATTAACATATCTATGTTTCTTGGACGGCTCAGTGCTAACATTNCGCAGTGATCNCNTTTACCAACCCTCTTGAANGATTCAAATTCATATCAATTTGTTACAACTTCTCGAGGCTTCNTATTCGANCCTATTGNCTGATATTATAACAGACTGTAGCATNGCTATACAGTTAGTCNCNTATTNTATTTGCGGTTCTACGTGTGCGTGATAGACGCCTTCTTGCNTGCATATTAANCTTTATATTAGTTATTTGATGCAAGATAAATGGCAAATTATTCTGTCTTACACACAGCTAGCAAAATGTAATGACTTTGGATCGTCACTGATACTTCGAAAATTCAATTTGACTTGAATTGAGACTTGACTCGACTTGACTTGACTTGACTCGAGTCACATCCAAAAAACGAGTGACTTGACTTGACTCGAGTCACCTTTGAAAATGGATTGACTTGACCTGACTCGAGTCAAAATGTGCAATGACTCGAGATGACTCGTGACTCGAAGGTAGTGACTTGATCCCAACAC
>ATSW01102066.1:0-10819 GCA_000444245.1 Botryllus schlosseri | reverse complement strand
ATATTCTTCTTATTTTCCGTAACTGCCGACTTATAGCACGGCCCACCTCTGGGCTTTTGTAAGACACCGCTGACACGGATGAGGTGGCGAGGAGGAGCCTAGGTGAACCTCCAACACTTAGGTATCGGAATTCGGAAGTCGACCTCGGTCGGTGTTGCAGCCGCGGATTATACCATTGCGCTATCTCGCCACACAACATACATTGCTGACGACATATGATATAAAGAAACTGGGGATATCATTGGTGCATCAGGGCTGTTTAAATGAATAATTTCATCCAAAATAATTAGAATAAAAACGCCGCAACATTTCCACATATCAAAAATATATTATAACTTCAGAGGTTGGGCAAGTTGCGAAAGTATGGAAAAAGTATCAAATATATGGAAGAATGTTGCTATGGTATGGAAAATTGTCAAGTATGGTACGGAACGATTGTGCGGGTATGGAGTATGGAAATTCTCATTCCATTCCATACCATACCATGCCCTGTCGAGAACAATCCGAACATATGAAAGATAAAGCGATTTTTATCGACACCGATTACTTGATGACTTGAAATTGACTCGTTAATTTTGCTCCGAGTCACGACTGATTCCACATTTTTGAAACGCTAAGTCAAGTCAAGTCATACGAAAAAGGTGACTTGATTCTGACTCAATTCATCCCAACACTGGGGTTTTCGACCTATTTTCGGCTGTGGCCCGTTTTCCGGTTGTAAAATATTCTTTCGCTCCCATCGTATACTGCGTTTCTATGCACGGCCGACGGACGGCCGAAAGGCCATGACGCATGCGTTGTTCATGTCGGCCGTTGTTACCATTTGTTACCGCACTTCAAGTCACGCCACCGGCAAACCTCTCGCGGCACCTACGTTAAAAATCATTGTTTACGGGAAATTCATGTGGCCATCATGAACGTTGAAAAACGCTACTGTGACGTCATATTGATAACAAGTCGCTTGCGGCCCTTGCCCCACCACCCGATATTGTCACGAGCCGCCACTGGAGCAACGCTGACTACTCTACTGCTGCTAAATCGTTGACCTATCTCTCAGACGGCTACTACGGCACAATCGCTTACTCCGGCAAACTATGTCGCTACCATCAAGACACACTTCAGCGAGGCATATAGCTGTAATTCCGGCATGTGAAGTCACGAACCAGCAGGCATTTAGCAATGACAGCGATGACGTTACAAGCTTACAACACCTAAACAAATTCACAACAACGCTAAAGGTTCATCCATCCGCCGCTGGTTTGACAGAGCCACACAATTTTCTGGGCTGTTTCCCAACTCTTGACCGTCCAAACTCATCCCGATTACTCTTCAAACGCTGTTACGCATCAAACTTGGGAGGTATGAAGATGCTCAAGTCTGAAAAGAAGTACAATCGATATTATTCGATACTAGATTATAATGTTTTATGCGGAGGCAATTATTGCGGATTTGTATACGTTCCACTGCATGCTGCAACGCGAATGGGGGGCAAGTTAAAGACCGACAGAGGTCGAATCCAGAGTCTCATCGTAAGGGTTACAGGTTTATCAAAAACTCTGTCTTACAAAAGCCTGCAATGAATGTGGGCCGCGCTATCAGTCGACAGATCAGGAATCAAAATCGACCTTATGCAAAACGACAATAGATGTTGAAACACCGTGAATGCATAACACCAAAATTGTATATTTTGCCGGGTCAAGAATAGTATGATGGGAGATCTATATCTCGCGAGTATACAGTGAGCAATGAGCACTAATAGTAGCGATGCGGGCCCATCTTCAGTACCTCAACATGCTAGTGCCCAAGTAATGTTCCCTCTAGTTTTTGACGAGTCTGCGCATACTCACCAACTCACTGCGCAGACCCTTGGACAACAGTGCGTAACGACTAAAAAGAAAAAAAGGTCATCACTTCGGATTTTTTGTGCTGTGCGCAACTTAGATTTTCTGTGCGCAAAAACAGTGTCATCACTGCGCATTTGCGCACGTGCGCAGCTTAGAGTAAACATTGTGCCCAACTACCCGCAAGGCGTGATAACTGCGGACGTAAATAGTATACGTCCTGTGGAATTAAACCGAGATTAAGTCAGAAGTAAGTGATGTTGAATGTATAGGAAAATTACCATATTCATCATTTTTGTATGCATGGATTAGTGATTCACACTAATTCCAGGGTTTCGCTGGAAGTCAAGACAGACACCAATTTGCAGCAAACGTTCATTATAAATTATAATCTCTTTCTTTGTGTTAAAATCATGTTTTAATGGGTTTGTTCTTTTAACGCTGCTGTTGATGCAGAGTTCATTTCGTGCACCAGTATTGAAATGTAAGGGTTGCAGATTAGCGTAACTGTTCCCCATGTTACTAAACGTGAATAACCGCTGGGATAGATATGGAGATGAAAGGCGCCACGGATCCGTGACGTCACGTTCCTGAATAAAAATTTCACCCACAAATAAAAAAAAATCATACGAATCTCAAAAATTTCATCCTGGATAGCCATACACGCTGATAACGTGGAATCACTAACCGGAAAACATCGGGTTCGAGTCCTCCACCGCGCTCGGCTTGCTTTGCATTGCGGCTACAATACTGTTTGCGGTCGACTCGGGACCGGTGGCGCGCTGATCTTGGGTCAACATTGCGTCGCACCAAATTGTGGGCAGCAACTGTGCAATCAGAGCCCGTACGTCGCGATGGAGCGACAGAAGCCCCGCGGAAAAGTCGTCAAAGCGCAGCAGTCGGAGATGGGACGCTAGATCGGCGACTTCACCTGTTAAGAAATGAGAATAAGTTTATATATAATGCGGGCGTTCAAAATAAGGTATCAACTAACGCCGCACTACTCACGGATGCGCAATATTAAGTGGTGGAGCTTGAGCAATATAAGGAATATACCAACATCACTATTTTTCACTAGCTGATACGGCTTCAGCCTTAAGGCAGGGCTGGCCAACCTTCACAGCCAACGGGCCATATTCGATCGACGAATGATTGCGCGGGCCACTCGCCGCGCGAAGCGCGAAAATTTGTTGAAGTTCATAGGTCAATAATATTGTCATTTGACTATATTGCGGGCCTGTTGTATATCGCTGGGCTAATTATGCGATGATTGGGCTATTCGGCGTTTGGACATACCGATATCGAAAGATGCGACCAACATGCGTCAATCATTTCGTGCCTAGGTTTCATAGTCGAGGTCTTACTGCTAGCGCAAACGCAATGTCGCATATGTTGAACGACACTTGGTCTCGTAATCGCGAATATAGTTAGACTCAATCTGATACATTAGGTGTTCTTCCATTTTCACAAAAGGGCAACAATATTAAAAACAAGAAATCGAGTGACAAAATGTTGCGCCTAGCTTGTAGAAAATTTTTACCTTCCATAAATCTACCGAAAATTATTCTGCTTTATTGTAGTGTACGAAGATATACCAATATGTGAAAGGCTGATGGATCTGTCAATGCGTCGGAACTGATATTTTAGTCATCACATCTCAAGTGTTGTGGCCAGACTAATCAAATTTTTGGTTGGCCTTGCAAGTTCACAATCTGTGCAATCCATTTTGGATGATATTAGAAATTTCGGAAATGACCTCGCGGGCCACTCAAAACCTTCTCGCGGGCCACATGTGGCCCGCGGGCCGCGGGTTGGCCGGCCCTGCCTTAAGGTATATCATATTTGCGCTTAATGAGATCCGTTGCAATTAATTTATTACGCACCAGTACCGTAATTTCAATGTGCTGCGTCCCTCTACGCATGACCATGATGAGAACAGCAGTTGATTTTCCGTTTTAACTCGGATAATGCTGTTTCTTGCTTGATTCGGCGGAGCAACACTGCCCAAATTAAGCAGGGTCGACTGTATATTTTTATTATAACGTTCCCTGATTTAGTCGTACTACTTGCTTTGGATTTGGAAATGTCGAACAGTATTATGATGCAGTTGTGATGCTGGCCGCAGTTAAATCCTCGCCCGGGCGCATCAAAACTATAAGATGATAAGATAGGGTTACCATACGTCCTCTTTCAAGAGGATTAGTCCTCTTCTTTAACTTTTTTGAAAGCGTCCTCGGAGGACGCCCTTTTGTCCTCTTTTTTGAGAGTTTTGGTCAAATTTACGTACTAAATCGACTGAGATGCCGAAAATCAGCACTGAAGTTACGCTCAGGCGGGTATTTCGGGAGCTGAGCCGGACATGACCTTTTTTTAAGTCAACCACCGCATAATGTGAAGGAAAAAACTGTAATTTGGGCGCTGAGCGTGAAAGTTGACGTTTTAATTTTTTAGTCAACCGACCGCAAAGTGGGATAAATTTACCATTTTTTGAGAATTCTCCTCCGGTTTTACAAGTCTGACAATTCTGAAAAAGTGTCCTCTTATCAGATTTCCAAAATATGGTAACCCTATGTTAAGATCCACGTCTTGCATTTTCAATATTATTGTTAGAATAATGATAATGCTATGCCACTTAATTAATGTTACATGTTACATCAATCCAAAACACACAACGTATATAATGGTACTTATTGATAGGGTTGTATTCAAAACAAAAATCAATTTAAAACAAACATGTTTAAAATAATGCCTTTGTTTAAAACAGGGGTCACCAACACGCGGCCCGCAGCCTGATTTGGGAAAATTTTTGAAGAACGCTCAGTAAACCAATTCGAAATGCCGAAATTGATTTCAGTTTACATATTGATGTTGTTGTTCAAAGTGGGCCATTCTACTAACCTCAATATCGTTTTTCCTTCGGTTCGGCGTGGTAATATCATTCTATGGAGGAATAAAAATTTTGCGGCCGTCGACACTCAATTCAATTAGGATGTGTTGGCGGCTGTCAATATTATGCAAATTGAATTTACGAATTGTCTTCCTAATTAATGAAAGGTTTGAATTATTCTTGAATTTTTCTTCGCGCTACGCGCGCTTCAATACGAGCTGACTTTGGAATTTAATACAGCAGTGTCCTTTGTAATCTGAGTCCCACAATACAGATGCGAACAGCAGAGGAAAATGATACGCCCCATAAAGAAATACCAATTCTTAATCGTGTTCCCTTCATCCCGAATTATTTTTTTCTGNTAGGCCTGCGTTTGGACGAATCCAATATATTTCCACTNTAACGANAATTGTAATGNGAGGTCAAGAAATAACTTCATGCAACATANAGGGGACTAATGAGGATNGGCCCACNCAAAGATGCACCACAGCATTAATAACTTCTCCANGTTTTTGAAGATACCCCCTGCATAAACTCTACCGGTGAATCTGGTCACATGGGCCGAGAAAGGATGAATATNNGATNGTANTATGTGAAANTATACTAATATTAAATGACGAAATTCACTCATGAACATGAAAAAAATTTTGCGCTTCGCGCGAATGCAGTGCGAATCCCTGTCGCTCTTCACAACATTACTATATTTAGGATCTCGGTGCCCACAGTAAGCCGAAATTAGTAAATAGATTTGTCCGGAGGGTACCAGCAATGGACATGGTGAGTTGAACGTGGATATTTGGCACCAGTTTGTTTATTACCACTATGCACCGGAATGCGGCCGTGAATAGCAAAAAGGTTGGCCACCCCTGTTTTAGTTGCTACAGTGTGTTGTCAGGTATCGTGCGCAGCTCATAGTTCAAAATATAATGAAATTGATGATCTTGATATATTTTGTTGTATTTGTGTTTGTTCAATAAAATATTATTCATTTTGTGGTTACTATATGCCCATCGCCCATGTAAGAGAGCACAGCATTGTACTTACGTAGAATTATCATACGCTGCGTTGGCTATGTTAATTTCGATATTGAAGTCATGCGGCCCGCGGCCTCTAAGAATTTTGAAAAGTGGCCCGCGACCCATTTTGAGTTGGCGACCCCTGGTTTAAAACATGTTTATTTTTATTTTTTCAGCGAAGACGTCACGAATATTCAATTGTGACGTCATAATGAATTGACATTGAAAATTTAAAATATAGGTTACAGTTAGATCCTTTGACGAAAATTTTGTACTACTGCTGTTGAACTGACTATTTTGATGGTTTCCGACCATCCCATATCGATACACGTCGGCTCTATCGGGTGGTAATTGTCCGTAGGCTCATACAACATGTTTTTTGGAATGTATTTACATAATTATGGCATAATTTTACAACTTGAAAAAAAAGTTCGAAAGGAATTAGTTTAAAATGCTGTTTAAAACATGTTTTGAAATACCGTTTGTTTTAAATGGAACCATACTTATTGTTATGAAGTGGAGAGACCGTCCTTACGGGTTGCAGTCATCGTGTGGGTCGCAGTAAAAACAACATACCGAATATTAACATTGACTGACAACAGAGGACATTTGGTTGTCAAATCCGTTTCAGGAGGCTTTTACTCAGAGCTATGTGGTTTATTTATTATCGATTTGTCGTTTTATTTTATCGTCGGACTCAATGAATCGTTTACGAATGTATAGCCAAGTTCTCAGAATAAATCTTTAGTGTCCGATGGACAGGAGTGCAAACTAGAATGATTTATCGGAGCTCGGTACTAAGAGAACTCAATCATAAGTATTTTCCGGTGATAGTTGTCTTTCGCAGACACAGGGGAGTCGTTAGTCTCCTAGTCATCAAGTTCACCTAAAACGTGCCACAATGGTAGAAAACATTTTTTATTATTAGTTTTTAAAAACTGTGCTCATAATCGTCTCTTTGTGTAACTACGGTAGAGGTACAGCGACTGAATATTGTTTTAGAAAAAACATGTACAACTATACTAATATGGAGGTTTAACCCTACGATATTTAGTTGCTTACATTCGTATTAGATTGCACCGATTCTCCAAGGCAATACAATGGCACAATAGGAATCACCGCATCTGGTAAGATATGTCAGCGATGGGACTCGGACTTTCCACACAAGCCCAAACATACGCCCTTTGATGGGCCGAACCATAATTACTGCAGGTACGAATTTGACGTGAAACATCTAATGTGGGCAGCTGATAAATATACTAACCTTTCAGAAATCCCCTCAAAGACGCGAAAGGAGCGTGGTGCCACACCGTCGATAACAATGTGAGATGGGAATATTGTAATATTACAAAATGCGGTAAGTTTTTTTAATAATCTGACCGCGTGAACTACCTATAATGTAAAATGTCAAATTAGCAACTCTTATAAAAAAAAACGTATGTATTGGACAGATATGTGCAATTTCATCAGCAGGCAATATTTGACATAAATTTGAATGCTTTGCAAAGTGGATCTTAGCCCCTAAACCTCCGGAATATGCCACTGTTTTGACCTCATAATGACTTCCACAAAAATAAGGATTCTAACTAAGTTCCAAAATGAAATGTATCACAGAGTCATATCCCATTACCAAAAGAGTCACATATGGCTCGCGAGTCATAGGTATATGGCATACCAGTTTTAGAGTCCGCCAGAAAATACAATTAAAATATTATCATATGCGTTCTATTAGTTGTATTTGGTGTTTACGGAGAGTGGACTCAATGGGGGAGCTGCAGCCATCCCTGTAATTACGGAACCAGAACGAGAATACGACACTGCATTGGAGGAAGTTGTCTAGGACTCGCTAACGACCTTGAAAGCTGCAACTCGGTATCTTGCCGTGGGTATTCTGTAATTATAGCTTCTATTGGTAGCCAAGTGAGACTTTTGAGCGATATACATTTAGCCACGGCGCTTGGTAACGGGCGTTGGACACAGTGGAGCGCTTTCGGTCCCTGTAATGCATCATGCGGCGGGACAAGGGTTTCAACCCGAACTTGCATTGGAGGTCAATCCCCAAGTGCTTGCGGCTCCGGGGGTAAGAATGTTACATGATATATGTCTAGTAGAGTATATTATCTACAGACACACTCATTCACTCACATAGGCTACTCCTCACGATTTCGCACTTCAGCGTCATCAACTTAATGCAGTGATTCTAAACCTTCTCAACCTCGCGGCGCCCTCTCAAAGGGAAAAATAGTTCGCGACACCCTATAGTACTTCGAGTACCCTGAGTGACGAGAAGCGTAGTAGTACGTTGCACCGCTGCAACATAAATGCATCGCGGGTTCGAGTCCAACTGACGGCGACTCCAAAATCCCTTCCTAAGTGTTGGAGGTTTATCTACACTCCTCCTCGCCATCCGTTCTGCATAAGCGGTGTATTACGAAAAGTCTGGAGTGAATGTGCGGCGTGTTATAAGAGTGGAATCTCAGGTGTCATATAATACGCTATATCGGTTTGGTGCAAAATGACCATAGATGTCGCAGATTTGGCAAGATTATCACTAGAAAACAAAACGGAAAAATGTCGTCAACCTGCGCCATGTCACTGTTCAGTCTCCGGTCTTGATGGGGGTGACTAGAAAAAAGGTCAGCACCGTCGGCGAAACCACATCACGGCCCAATTGTCAGAGATGGGACCTTTTGTTTATAGTTTTCACCCAACTGCGACTACAAGTGGGTGAGTAGGCTAGGCGTACTACCACTATTGACGGTTGTAGCCTGGTTTGATTCTTGGCAATACCAAGTTCCATAGCGTCCGAGGTTTATCTGAGATTCTCCTCCCCTGCGTCACCGTGCTCACAGCGTCTTCACAACAAAAGCCTAGACAATGACCCGATCAATTATTAGTCGAAGGAAGAAACAAAAAGAAGGGGAAGCCTCGAAAAAAAAAGATACATATCGAACACTCGCATTAGGCTGAGGATGATGTCAGATCGAGGGACCGCACTTGATCGTTTCGACGTCCGCATATATGTTAATTGCATTGCATTAAACCTAATTGTTTCTTGAGCGGCGAAAAGTAAAAGAAGCACCGATTATGTCACACTCAGAATTAGGATTCCCTCATTTCTTCGTTACACCTCGACCTTCTTAACTGCATTTGCTCGCGGCGCCTCTGAGCAGTCCAATCGTCACACTGGCTGAGAACCGTCGAGTTTGTTTTGTTTTGTTTTTATTCGCACAACATTGGCGCTTATCGCCTATAAGGTCATTTGCGCCCAGTACATCAATCTCAGTAATATCAACTGCCTTTTTACGGTCTTTTCGTCGTATTACGGACGACTTCCATGCACGCGCTCTTCCACCATCAGTCTCTCTCGATTTTCATGCGCCCGCAACTTAGTCTTTTGATGCCATCTCTCGGCTCTCTCTTTCTCTGGGCTTTTCAAGGCACTGTATTTACAGCGGGATCGGCGATGAGGAGCCCAGATAAACCTCCGACGCATATAAACATGGCAGAGCCGAGACTCGAACCAGTAACCATTGGTGTCGTGACTGCAGTGTTTGACCAACTGCGCCACTCGCTTCCCCAACCGCCGAGTTGATGGTTGGGTAAACTTTGTATACCTTTGTGACATGATTGTTTGATGTTTCACTTTCATTGGGTTTGGCACACTTCGTCTGTTTCGAGCCAACGTCTGATAAATTGGAATATAGTAATCCCAATTAATCGTGTTTCTATCGGAAGTTTCATTGGTTCCTAACTAAGCACAATGTATATTTTGGTCTAGTAATAGTAGATTTAGGGTTGTCCAAAATTTGGAAAATCTCAAAAAGTCTCCGTGATTGTGTCTCATTCTATAGATTATTGATAAAAAACAACAATTAGCCTGAAAGAAGCTTACAGGAAAACCGTTAAGATTTCGGTCAACGCGTTTGAAAGTAGCTGCTCAAGAATGGGCGTGCCACTGACCATAGAACGGCGAGAAGACTAGTAATCAAATAACCACGGCTCTTGATTGGCTAATCGGCTATGCTTCAATGACCACGGCAACAGCAGCTTGCTGATCAGGTGTTCAAGAAGTCTGCTACCGGCGGGGATTCTGAGTGCGCATTGTTAGTAGTTTGGCAGGTGATGATTTAAGATTAATTCAGGACATGTTGAGGTACGAAATACATGATGAACAAACAACACCTGCTTCACAGAAGCTTTTACAGCATGACTGCTTCATTGTGAAGGAAACGACTGAAGCCTACATGTCGTGTTTTCATCGAGAGAAAGCAAAGGCGCTTATGCAAGTGTTGAGCGAATTCACCGTTTCAGTACGGATCCACCATCAGTGAATACAAATATATAAAGCTTAACAATGACACTATACGTTGTGTGATCTTATTGGGCTGAAGCTGTAGTATATAGGTGACGTTTTGAATGCTCTAGGGATCGGCGGAATCAGCCGGTTATGCTTGGCCCTTATCAGATGGTTACAACAAATTGAATGCACTTGTATGCACTTGTAAGCGTTGTTAAAGTCCTTAATGATAACGCAGAAAAGAGGTGGGAATGTACGCACACTCGCACAGGCTGTGCTGGATATGGTATGTCAAAGTCCTTATTGATCCCGCAGAAAAGAGGTGTAAAGAAAAGCACAGACTATGCTGGATGTGGTATCCAGCATAGTTTGGATATCATATCCAGCATAGCCTGTGCTTACCTTAAACCTCTTTTCTGCAGCATCATTAAGGACTTTGACAACTCTTATAAGTGAATTCAATTTGCTGTAAGTATAACTGCCAAGCATAACCGGTCGATTCAGTCGATCCCTAGAACCTTCAATACTTCACTATATACTACAACTTGGATCCAATAAGATCACACAAAGTATAGTGTCATTGTTAAGCTTTATATATTTGTATTCACTGATGGTGGATCCGTACTGAAACGGTGAATTCGCTCAACACTTGCTTAAGCGCCTTTGCTTTCTCTCGATGAAAACACGACATGTAGGCTTCAGCCGTTTCCTTCAAAATGAAGCAGTCATGCTGTAAAAGCTTCTGTGAAGCAGGTGTTGTTTGTTCATCATGTAT
>ATSW01102064.1:0-10724 GCA_000444245.1 Botryllus schlosseri | reverse complement strand
GTCGTCGTAGCTTCCTTTACCGCCGAAGTTCTGATAAAACACGCTGGACGTTTCCCAAGCTGATGAACAGCTGACGCCTGTGATCTTCCGCACGCAGCGTCCAAGTTCTACGTCTTCGTGTTCGGTGTACATTTGTCGTATACATTCGGAGAGTTTAGGCCCGACTTGACGCAGTGTTTCTCTTGACATAAAAACTCCTGTGCCACCCTAAGTGTAAATAAGCATTGAATTCGTGCTGTCAGTAAGATGTATCAGTGTGAGTAATGAGTGTGTTACGGCTCCGCCTTGAGACATTATAAGCCATTGAGATTTTGCAACGTACCATACAGTAGTTTTCGCCGAACAAATAGTCGTCTGCGTGCTTCCCATAGCCTGCGTGGCCGAGGAAGTGGACTTTGGTGGAGTTGATTCTGCTCAGATATTGCAGCAGCTCTTCTATTTTGACGTAGGCATCGTCGTCTGCTCGTAAAAACCAGTGGAATCTGTTGGTAATTGTTTGAAAATTGTTTGAAAAAAGTCGTAACTTACGGGCAAAGATTGCGCGGGGATCACGTGGGATAGGGGGCGAGCAATGATCAAAATTCAGAGTAAAATTACAGCGAAAGGGTAGCTGTCCGGTAGGCTGATAACAAAAATAAATTAATCAGCACATCAAGGAGTCAATGTGGCGGTTTGGGGCAATGTCCGTACATTGCCATTAAGTAGTTAATTTCGAAAAGTCTTTTGATAATGAATTGACTGCTAATCAAGCGCAACATTAAATGTTAATTCACGCTTATATGGTCATGGTCATTTATGTCTTTATCCACGTTGGTGTTCTTGTGTTCGGGCCCATGGATAAATATCATCAACCACATCATTCTGCCTTCATGAGCTCATTTTAACTTCACATCATACATAATTGACAACATCGATACAGGGGTGGGCAAACTGTGGCTCGCGAGTTGCATGCGGCTCTTTCAGCCTTCGATTGCGGCTCTGCAGTGATTGCACAAATGCACAATGCACATGTATTTCGCCATTTTGCTAGAGGGTTTAACCTGAATATAAATTGATGTATTTTATCCTGTATTAAGAATATGCGTATTGTTTACGTGTTTTTTTTCTTATGGTTTACGCAAGACTTGGAAAATTTAGGGAAAGGTGGGAGTACATGGTTAGAAATTTGCGATTGAACTCTGGAATCGAGTTCACAGAAGCGTTTCACTCGCAACAATGGATGCCTGGTAATCAATCAATGATAAATTGATAAATCATTGAGTTCTGCAATCAACATGATAATTAATTACGCCAGCGCAGGTCACAATTATTTCCGGGCTAGTAATGGTGAATAGGCCTACTGCTCTTCCATTTTTATTGCAAAGACTAGCAATAACTGCTGAGTTTAGCCAAGAAAATGTCGTCGAGATTACCGAGCTGGAATCTTCCCTAAATTCTCATCAGCACTTGATGGAACTGCTTCGCACTGCGCAAACGTCATATCAGCCTGATTTCAAACACCTTGCAGCCCAAGTTGAGACGCATCGTATCCACACATGATAATAGACTTCATTCGATAGCCTCCATTTCATTGTGACGTCACAAATTCGTATTTATGAATTTTTCTGTTGTGGCTCTTTTAAATTTGAGATTTTTTATATGTGGCTCGCGCATGAAGCAGGTCTGCCCACCCCTGAAGCACAACTGTCGCTAACAATAAAAATAGACGAAACATTATCATGTCGCAATATAACATTGACCGAAAATTATGACACATAACGTTTTCAACAAAATCTAGTGTAGTAGCGTACCATATCCCCTATCTAGAAGGCTTTTGTAAAATCGTGGCAGTGTTGGAATCGAGTCGAGATCTTTGAATGACTTGAATTGACTGAGACCCGACGTATATATAATAATCAATTCAAGTCAATTTTCAAGTCGAAAATGGGCATGGGACCGAGTTCGTATAGTGGTCTATTTTATTTATCCATATATGCTAGTGAATTCACACACTCAGCGAATAAAAATATTTGAAGACTTCACATCGACTTGAAAACGGAAGATGTGATTTTCTTTGAAAGTTATAAGATGACTTGACTTGACATAAGCTATTTGCTCCTTTATGTATACTCGTACAGACAATGTAATATACTACAACATGTTTCTGAATGCATGTTCTTCCTGTAATAAAAATGAATTGAGCATACATCAGGTCGTGTTTTCTTGTAATTAAGCAGGAAGATTTACTAGAATTACGAAAATACGAGGACGAATTAGCCCAGGCTTCGTAAAAAGGACGTGATCCGAAACTTTCGCATCCTAATTCTTTCTTATTGTGAGCTTGCATTTACGGCAGATAAGAGTATATTCCTGACCTCGCCGTAAAGGCACCGCCAACCACAAGTCGACACCGTGATATTATACCTACTTTTCGAGGTAGTTGTCGTGCATGAATTTCAGCATCGAGAAACTTTTCTTTTGCGGTGGATACGAGATGTCGGCGACTCCGGGCAGAGAGACCACTCTTACTCCGTTCTGTACCATCTTCACCGCTCCATGAGCAGTACTTGCGTTTTTGTTTATGTTGGCGAAAATTTCCACCTTCACATTCGGGTGTCGAGACCACGTATCCAGTATAGCGGCAACTCTGGAATTCATGTTGTTGTTGGTGGACATTATTCCTGCAATGCAAGGTTAAGGGGCTTTATGGAAGTTAAAAATGAACAAAAACACAGCATAGTGAACCAATAAATCGCATCAGTGACTCAGTATCAATATCTATAGCAAATGCATCTTTCGTTGCAGCGCTAAGGGCTGAGCAAAATCGAATGCCTGAGTGATTCGATTCTGAATCACGTATTATGCTTCGAGTCGAGTGTTCGAGTATCACGCATTATGACGTCATAAAGGAATGTGACATGCTAAAGTTTAAATATGTACCTTTTATGTCACCACAAAAATATATACCTGTTATCCATCACATTAAAGATACTTTGGTATTTTTCGACCATACCGATTTCATTGCATTTTGTGACAATGTTGTCGGATGATCATGCGTTCGGAAATGTGTTATTTCCAGTCACGTTCGTAGCTTTGTACTATATGATTCCTATGCTACGATACGGCCAATAAAGGTTTCAGGGTTTCCACAGTCGAAAATAGTATCAAAACTATAATTCTCGATGATAAATTTTTTTCAGCAGCGAGGAGCGTATAACTTCAGTACTCGAAAAAACCGTCTTTTACAACTCGACGCGAATCATTAAAATAAATAATCGATTCAATACACCACAAAAATGCGATACAATGAAAAGATAGGAAGGTGTCGAAGCGACTTGGAGTAGTCTATTGAATCAGACACCCACCTTGACCTAGGCGATGTAAAGAGGAGGCATGCACACTGAATGAAAAGTAAAGAAGATAGTATAGAAAAAGGCAAGCAGCAAGAAATGGAGTGGCATGTCTTGGAAGGCGAGATCGATAGGTCAGTCGTGGTCCGGTAATCTTGAGGATGGACTAATATTCACTTAGTACCGTAGTAATTGCTTGTATTTCGACTTGAATGTGGACATGCTCGTGGCTCATGGCCGGCGGGATACTGTTCCACACATCGTGCCCACATTGTGCCCAGTCCTACTATATATCGTCACGGGGAGACAGAACACGCCGCTGCGCGTGCATAATGTTTGAATACTCTGGCATTATACGCGTTTGCTACATCACATGGTATCAGTGACGTCACTTCACTTCCTTGACTATTGTTTTCAAAGAATATACTCCGTAACCGAACACTTGTACAGTACACGGGAAACAGAAGCTGCAGCCGTATACTGATAACTAGACCTACTTTTACTGTGAACACGGATGAAGCCCTCATAATCATCTGTAACGTGATGTCACATTTCCACAGTTATACAATACAACATTTCGTCTTTTCTTATACGTCCCTAGAAAACTTTGAGACATACATAATTCTTAAAGGGACAACATTGCACGATCCGTTTTCGCGGCGAAACAAATTACTGCCATACTCATTGCTTACCGATGTACAAAACGCCTTCCTGCACATGAAGCTTTCTCGGCGCACTGATACCGATCTCTGTTACTGCACTTCGAAGATGGAGGTGAGGAGAACTCCTGCACACGAAGGATTCGAGCGACTTGAGCGCGTAGTGGTCGGAGTTGGTGATAAAATACGTTCCGAGGAAAAAACCAACCAGGAGGCTGAGAATGAATCTGTAAAAGCGTAAATATTGGCATAAGAATTATTCAGCGCTTATACGTGTCTTGTAGTGTCAATGCAACCACTTTCGATGTGATAATAATAGATAGAACTAATAATCATAATAACAACAACAGTAAGGTGCCAATATTTAATTGTGCGTCCCGCATGTAGCATTATTACATATCTACATCTACAAGTAGGTCGTAGGCATTGTTAACCTTTTTTTCCCAGCGCCCCTTCTAAGAGACATCCGTCGTCTGGCGCCCAGCATAATGAAAGAGTAGTATTAAGGTTGATAAGCGATGCAGTGAAATTGCATATTCTGCATATTCGCGGTGTGCAAATAGGAACTTATAACCTAAATTATGAGAATACAGTAAATCACCTTTAAAGAAACTGATCTATACGTTCATATTGACTATTACTTCAGGGATATGAAGGCAATGCCACTAAGCCCGCATGCATATGCCGCAAATGTACAGAACTACAACAAATAAACACATCAAAAGAGTATATACACCTTACTCGATAATGAAGGTTTGATATTGTAGGCTTATATATATTAGCCCTCACATTCATCCTGCACTTATATCAATTAGGGATGGTGTGAACGCGAGGTTTACGTTCGCGTTCTGTGTGTAAACCTCGGAAATTTTGAGGTTCGCGTTCACAACAGAACCTTGGTAGGTTCTGCACTGTGAACCTTTTTCATATATTACAATTTTCACGTCGTTATAACATCTTTGGTTCAAATTTATNGCATTTCAACTGCGGGCCACTTNATATGCATGGTGCTGGCAGCATAAACAATCAACATTAAACGAGCATGCACCTTGACAATCTCAAAAGTTTGTTTGAAATATCCATCTTTCCGTTTGTGAATATTTGCTTGACCCGCAATTACACAACACCAAGAGCGAAATACACTACATATAGTCAGCGAATGATGCTTATTCGACCAATCAATGAGATTGATATCGTTTTNTGATGTAAAAATCTAGCACGCGTACGGGGTCAATCTTGACTTCANATGTTTACNTATCATAAAAGCCAAATCCGTGCGATTGCNGTGTTGGCTAAACCTGTATAATATCGGTANCAAGTATAGTAACCCGTTTAGCACTCTGCTCAATNTTCATGTAGCAATACCCAGACGCCNAATACACTGTCCGGTATGGACTAGACAGTTAAGGCGTAAGCTTATATTCNCTGGCAAGTCCTCGTNGAAATTGTTGGCAAATCGACGGACTATATTGATTTTATGGGATCCTTTGATTGTCTCAGTTGATGCATTTAGCGACGTTTAAAACGTCAATATGTACTTCATGGTGGAATTTATGTGGCTCGATGCGTCGCTATTTATCGTGTCCGTACAAGTACATTAATATAGGCTATCACTTCATCGAAATATAGGGTTGGAATTATCATATGACGTCACGTGACGTCAAGGTTCGCGTTCACACGAACCTGAACCTTTCAGAGGTTCACACCATCCCTAATATCAATGCACCGTGCCGTTTACCTTCATTCTGAAACGGTAGTCGAGTACTGATATGCAAAATGTGCTATGTGCTGTACATAATCGTCGTAGGGCATAATGAAAAGTTTTGATCATATATTTAAGAACTCTCGTGTTCATAAGACCAGCACTTACCGATACACCAGCATTTCAATGTGCCTGCTGAACTTTGCCATATCGCGCCAAGTTCTCTTTTTGATACGCAACGAGTTGGCGATCATCTTCGACCCTTACAGTTAATATATCCCAACATTGCCTAAAGTCTTGCCTTCCTCACAAGCACCGTTTCTCAATGAACTGTTGAACACACTTGCGACATGCCCGTACGCCCGGAAAATAAACACACGTACTCCGCGTAGCATTATTTCGGAGTAGTTGTCTTCGAGAAATAAGCCTTGGTATTTGCGAGATTGCCAAAATCAACAAAAACTCTATTAGCTGTGCGATACAGATGGCCTCGCGCAGACAAAGATCGTTGCGACTGATATGTAACCAATATATGATTATCGAGGTGGGGTCGTGGCCACGTCAAGGAAGCGTAAATGTGCGTATGCATTCGACTATAACGTTGAACACTTACGGCCGTTTCAAACCTTCGTGCGTCTTCTGTTCTCGGAAATCAAAGCCGTTTATCACGGGTTTAATTGCTTGTGAATGAACCGTGAATAGGAGATGGTTCAAGGTTGCGTAACATAAAAGATTTGAAGCTTCGATTCTAGTTCATGGGGTTTATTCCAAACCTAACACGGAAAACTTGTTCTATTTGCACCGTGTTCGACAACTCATGAAATAGCTGAAATGTTTTGGAGTCAAGTTACGCACAAAGTATGTTATATGTGTAAAATTCACACCAATAAAAATACACATTGGTTACGCTTGAATTCGAGGTTAGACTAATGGCTAACCGTCGTCTATTACGCAATGGAACGGACATTGCAATGTGGATAATAGTTTGCTACGTCTCACCCGCATTGAAAACCTGGACGCGAGCAATATGCTACACGACAATAGATGTCGCTTTCAAAGTTTAAAACTTCAACTTGATGTGTGGAGATTGAATAGCGTACACGAGGCTTTCTGAAAAATAAATGGGTGCTGCCAAAAAACTTATCGCACTTTTATCTATAAATTTGAGAGCACTGTGTCCCTTAATTGATTTCAGTAGTGTGCGTTTAGAGCATTTGTTCTCAACCGGGGGTCCGCGAAGCATTTTCAGGGGGTCCGCGAAACCTCAAATTTGCAAAATGGTTGATAAACCTAATTTGTATGTTTTTAAATTAGAAGAAATCACGAGGCTGTTTCGCTCCATAACTGCTAAAACTTCGGGACCTACATAAACAGAATGGATATCGGAGATGAAATATTTTACTGTGCAAACTCATTTCAATTGCCAATGGCCTGAACATATTGCTGTTTCTAGAGGTTTTGTTGGGTTTCGGAAAAAATTTGTTTGCAAAAATCCATTTTCTCCTGTGATATACATAACCGCTATTCCTGAATAACTTTAAGATGAGTTTCTAGATTGAAATGACTAAGCTGTACGTTATATGTTCATTAAAAATCTGTTTCTCAATTTGGTCCCATTTATGTCGCGACTTGCGATCATACCCGAAGGTTTACGTGGCGACATAGTGTAGTGGTATGATCTACGGTTACAGCACCAATGGGTTGTGGATACGAGTCCGACCGAAGTCGACTCCAGAAGTCCTAAGGGCTGAAGGTTTATCTAGGCTCCTCATCGCCATGTACAAGCGGTGTCTTATAGAAGCCAGGAAGTGGGCCGTGCTACAAGTCGGCAGCTACCGGAATAAAAATGAAGAAAAACCGGTCTGGGGTAAATGACCATAGTAGTCGACAAACACAATGAATACCGCGAACAACAAGCAATGCCCGAAGGTGTCGTCGAAAGCGTTTCCCCACGGTATTCGCCACGACCTTTGTGAAAATGGATTTTCGGCACTCGTTCATATCAAATCCACGGCGCAGATTTTTAGGACTCAACCCTGTATTTCAAGAAATGCAGCTACAGAATTCGCTTTAAATCAATGAAAGTTTTCCCAATTTATACATAAATAGTATGATGTTACTTTCAAGAAAAGTCACTTTAATTTTATTTTTGTCGATAATTGAGATAAATTTGTAATAAAACTTTGGGTCCGCGGGGGTCCGTGACGGTGTAAAAGGGGTCCGCGATGACAAAAAGGTTGAGAACCACTGGTTTAGAGCCAACAGGGTTTTGTAATGTCATTTTACTCCGCCCTATCTGGAATTTTCAAACGCCGCGAGTGTTGATATGTGTCCGCAAACAACGAATACAGGCGATTTAGCTCTAAACGCGAAGGTAATACAATACAAAAATCAATTTAAAACGTGGTCATTGTTTAAAACATGTTTTTCTCTTTTCTAGCCGTGACGTCACGAATCGTCAATTGTGACATCACAGTGGACTGAAGTTGTTACATGATCCTGTGAGAATTATAATTGGAAATATGGGACCAGCATGGCTTCTTTCATGAAAAGGTTTCCGAACCCTGTTTTAAACGAATAAAAAATATCTTTGACCAGGACTACATCGTCATGCAGCATTTTTTACGGTCATCATCATCAGAACATCCACTTCGTTCCTGTTATATATAACTACGTGACATAACTGTTAAGAACCGACGATGAGTTCAAGAGTTGCAACCATTTCATGTCATGTCGACTGTATCTAGTTCGGATCGCTTCTCAAGTGTTGGAAGTTTATCTGGGCTCCTCTTCTCCACCCAATCCGCGTAAGCGGTGTCTTAAAAGAGCCAAAAGTGGGTCGTGCTAAAATAAGTTGGTAGATATGGAAACAATATAAAGAATATCGGCCTGGTGTAAATGACCAATGACCACAGTAGTCGACAAACACCATGAATACCACAAACAGCAACGCGGTTCAGATGGCGACGGGGAGCCCAGATAAAAATCCGACATTTGAATAGGAATTCTTGAGTCGAGCTCGGTTTGACTCGAACTGCTCTCACTACCCGTTTGACGGATAAAACAAGGCTGAATGATTGTGACGCATAATGGCCATAGGGCTAGGCACAATGATTCGAGTATACTCGAATCTGAATCGAGTATTAACTTTGATGATTCGCTCCTCGCCCCTGATAGTGAATTTATCAACGAGAATTATAGTTGCAACACTACTCTCCACTGTGGAGGCCTGTAAACCTTGATTGGCCGTATCGCAGGATGCGAACTTAAACTATCACAAAGCTACGAACGTTACTGGAAATGAAGAACGAAACAGCACTTCGTCAGCCCCCCTAAACGTTGGTCTTGGGTCTCCCATTGGGTAATAAGCCAAACATCTGGGGAGCATCGCCCACCAGACCCCCAGTCGAGTTGCACGTTTTCACCAAGGCTACCTCTCAGCGAGATTTCTTGTATCCGGTAACTAACGACGTTCTCGGGCCTAATTCATGATTAAATCGGTCAATAATATTGGCAATGGCATAATATATTGGTATAAATTTTTACCCTCTCTCAGCCCACGTAGTCAGTTGTACCGCCAGAGCTGAGTGGGGCATTGTCTTGGAAAATTTAGAGCACGTAATTAATAATTAACAATTTTCGGGAGGCCCCATTCATATAATACTTCGTTACATGTTGTTATTTCGTTATTTTCGTTATTTCTTTATTCCGATATGAAAATATATTGAAATCGCCCAAGTGTACTCAACTAGTTAATTTAATAGCCAGTTTAATTGCAGTGCCTTCTCGGAGTCCCGTGTTAGCCTAAACTTCCTATGTCTTGGTGCGTCGTGGTGCGGTAATGGCTGGCGCCGAGAAGTCCATTTCTACGAACTATTCAGAAAATTTGCATGAATCTTCAAAAATTATCTCTATAATTTATGCTCATTCACGCCCTCAATTGGAGGGTTGGAATGCGGCAGTTACGGTCCTGCTGGAAATAACACATTTCCGAATTCTTTCATGATCATCCCACTATACCAGTGGTTCCCAACCTTTTTATCTTAATTCCCCACTTCCAATTTATTCTGAGCCTTCATTCCCCACCTATAATCTCTATATCCATATCTACCCTTTAAAGTGCTACCTCCAATAAAATTTTGCAAGACTTTGCTAAGCAAATAGTACGTGCTATTGGTGATTGTTAAGATCCCTGGAATTCATCAGCACACAATAAAATTAACGCAGCGGTGAACTGGTAACCGTAAACGCGCCTCCGTAAATATATGTAGGCCTATCCCCCCGATGCGCGCAACCAACAGAAAAATAGAAGGAGTTTGAAAATTTTACAAATTTTGCGGGGTAGCATCAATTTACATACGTAAATGCTGAATAATACACGGGTTGGATAAACGTGCTTATGTTGACGAACTCATGCGTGTGATATATATATATATATAAGCCGCCGTGAACTACACTTTCGCACAGTAGGCTACTAAAAGAATTTGAAATAACATAAATATGCAATTTCATTTTTATGTGCTATCGATTAGCGAGTCCACGATCTCCCTTGAATACATGTTCAGCAATATGAGCTCTTATTACAACGAATCAGAATTTTTCAATCACTACGTTTCGTGACCGATGATGGTGTACAAATGAATAAAAACATTTCTGGAGATCGCGTGTCGCTATCAAGGCGATCCTCGCTAATTGGAGGCACTTATAATAAGAATTGCTGAATTGCAAATGAGCTACGAAATATTCGGCCGGCATTTCAAAACGACATTTAATAAAGCAGAATATTACTGTAAAGATTTTTTCAAAAGTGAGTCTATTCCCCACCAGAAATCCCGAAATTCCCCACCAGTAGGGAATTGCCCACCGTTTGGGAACCACTGCACTATACATTGTCACAAAGTTCAATGAAGTCGGTGGGGTCGATAAATACAAAAGTATCTTTAATTTGATGGGTATAACGGGCATTATATTCTTTATGGTGCCATAAAAGGTACATATTTGAACTTTGACATATTACATTCTGTTATGACGTCA
>ATSW01102033.1:0-13913 GCA_000444245.1 Botryllus schlosseri | reverse complement strand
GATCAGCAATTCTATTTTTAATCTAATTTGGAAAAAGAAATGTAGCTATAGTTCTAATTCCTATCTAATTTGGAAAACCTGAAATTGTTCTAGTAGTCCAACTGTGGATGGTGGATAACGTAGAGCAGTGGTTCTTAACCTTGCCTCCATCCCCCCAAAGGGCGCTGGCGATTTTTAAGGGGGCGATTGGCTCAGGGGGGCGATATAGGGGGCGCTGAAGAAAAATGGCTTCGCTGTAGATGATGTGGTAGTAGGAAATATCCATAATGCGTATTCAGAGCAAATTAACGTTTCACAAAACAAGTCAAATCCCGAAGATTTTGGTCACGCTACGCAATGATGTTTGCTACCTATGTTTTCATAAATGTAGTGGGTTATTATAATTCATGTAAAACGAATTGCGCGTACTTTTAGATCGCCAATTTCCCGTTAAAACACTGCCATCACGCTTGCTAGGGTTATTTTCAACAAAATGTTTCGAATTAGGTATTATATCCCGCAGCGCACAGCGTGTGAAAATTGAAGAAGAACTTTTGAGAGTGACAGCCCCTTGTACATACAATAAGTTTTGAAGCTTTGTGCACGAAATGAATAACTAAATATACTTGTATTTGAGAGCTACAAAATTAAATCGTCAGAATATTTCTTCATCGCATCATAAAGGATGATACTATCTAGTGTTGTGGCTCACGACACAACCTAACATGAACGTTATATAATATGAGTTGCTTTGTTTGGAATACATTCATGTTAAAATTAATAACTGGGTACAGTACTAAATTCAATGTAAGCCTAAGCAGATATATGTATCCCATTCTCAGTTGACTTACTTATAGTTACACAAAGCACTAAGACAAAATCCAATACCATTAATTTCCCCGTATTGCCAATCACAGCTGTGAATTCGGGATGGTTCGAACCACAGGGTATGAGACCGTACCCGATTGTTGTTATAACAACCTTGATTTGACCCTGAATATACCACACACAATTATTATACGGTTTATTATAGTCGAATCGTCCTCGAGCGCAATTAAAGCGCGAAATATTTCCAATACCAAAGTCCCAAAAAGGCCGACTGGACTTTGACCTCTTACCAGGACCGAAACTGCTGCGACCCAAACTCCCAATCGGTGAGCTCGACGGGTGTCCTAAATTGTTTCGGTGAATGAACATAAATAACACATCATGTTTTAACGACTCCACCATGGAAGAATACGCATAAATATAGAAAATAGAAATAGGCATTTCGACGTCGGCCATTACTACGCCACGATGCACGAAGACATATGAAGTTCCGGTCAATATGGGACTCCGAGAAGTGTTTCAAAAGATCGTCGGCAAGAAAACCTTAGCCGAAGAGGATTTCCCTTATGTTGACCGTAAACTTCCATGTATATAAGTCTAATTGTCCATAGGTGCTTAAATCGCTCGTGCAGAATTATCATGTCGTCGCAATCTGCACCCCATAGGACAAATAACATCCATCAGGGAAAATTATTTGTAAGTGAAGAAATACTATTCTTGAACCGTGTGCTTATTTAAGTAATACGTTTAAATGCGTTTCAATATCTTTTGACTATATAGCGGACAAGAGGTAACAAAATAACAACATGTAACGAATTAATTGTACCAAAGGGCACGCCCGAATGTGCTCAATTAATAATTATGTGGCCTTCATTTTCCAATACAACAGCTCACTCAGCGCTACTGGTAAATCTGATGACGTGGGCTGAGAGGATAAAGTTTATAGCGACATATATATACATGCAATTACCGTACCACCTATTAATTCATGCATTATAGAACATTTTGGCACCCAGGGCGACCAGGTCCCACATACTTTGCTGACCATCGAAATCACGCGACGGGGTTCTTGGGGACGAAGCCCTCAGAAGTTTGGTTTATCACGCTATGGGTGCGCAAGACAGTCGTTTTTTTATGGTGGCTGACGAAGTGCTGTTATGGCCTTCCTCTTACCCATTGTCTTTATCACATTCCTTACAATATGAGATGAGGGGCGCTGGAGCACGATAATTATTGATAGGGGCGCTGGACGCACACGGTTAAGAACCACTGACGTAGAGCAAAGAATTTTACCACATATTGATTTTTATTTGATTTTTCATTTAATTATAAAACAAGTCCACTTAAAAACAGATGAACAGCAAATTGCACAATATCGCCTATTGCAATTTCATCTCATTAACCAAAATATACACGACAATGGTGGGCCTTTCAGCTTGTTGGTCACAGAATAACACAACTAATTAAAGGCTCACTCGTTAATTGCATCTACTTGCTGGAGGCTAATCTCCTAATTAGGTTATAAGATCTCTGTACAAAGTTCAAACGAATGCCACCGAAACCAATAACAACTCACTTGTAAATCTTTAGTTTTTGGTATGGTTTGCTTAAACTGTCCTTCAGTAATTGGTAGCACTTGTGCCAGTCTCGCGAACGGATCTGCTCGCAGCATTCTTGCGCCGACCGGCCAGCTTTGTCTTTGGCGTGCTGCAATAAATTTATGATTGGATGCATGTGTAATTGTTTCGTAACGGCATATAGCTTGCTGTTACTGGTTTCAAATTATTATAACAATATCACTTGAAGAGCGTCTTGGAGGTGCTAAACTTCAACATAGAGCAGAATAGTTTATTCATATTGAAATGAACCCGACTATTTTCGGCCGACACTTGTCAGGGAGAATCGTCTAAAACTAGTCTAAAACAGAATTGGGAAGAACATTGTATATCAATAATCGTATCACCAAATATGACGTCACCGGCTTCAAATTTCGAATAATCGGGGCGAAGAGATTGCTCAAGCTCCAATAACTATTTTTAGATGACACTCAAACTCTTTTGACATAAACTTGGTTGCAATATTTTGATAAAAGTCGACTCCAAGGCACACAAATAAATGAAAGTGTGGACAGCCTCTTCCGACAACGCGAAATCTGTACCATAGATAAATTTTTGCACAAACAGAAACAATTGCAATTGTTGGTGCACCATTGCACAATATTCTTTCCAATTCTCTACTTACTGATGATTACCTCTGGCGAGGGTTAGCCGAAAATAATTGGGGTCATTTCAATATGAATACACTATTCAATTGTATATATTGAAGTTCTGTACCGCCAGTAAGCTCTTGAAACAGAATTATCCAACAAATGTGGGTCAATGGATGCATTCATGGCATTTGTCTGTTCCAAATCAAGCTTTAGGGGAAGATTCAAGGGTCACTGACACACTATCAGGAATAGATCCAGACCGATATCTCTCTCCTTATCTATCAGTAATCTATTTTTCTTTGGCTGGATGTGTGGACTCCTAACCGCAAAACTTGAGAAGTTGATGATTAAAAAATGCAGGAATAAAAGCCATCAACTGGATCAGTCACTAGTCAGTACGGTAGGTAGCAGCTATAAACATGTGCTAATGCTCTGCTGTCAAATCCTCAGCAAACATGGTTACTCAGAAAAAAGCAGTCAAAAGAGGCAACAATTCTTAATTTTGTGCAGGGTTGCTGTTAAATTATGCGAATTCAGGCAGTAGCAGTAGAGTAGCATGATATGAAATACATCGAAGCCGGAACTACTTTTCAAACAATAGGCTCCAGCTCCTGCTTCAGCTCAATTTGAATTTCACGTGGAGCTTGAGGTCCATCGAAAATGATGTAATGACGTAATGATTTTTACCCACTGTCACCCAGTGTGATCACATTCAATGGTAGAGCAATTAGCGTCTTAGTAGTAGACTAAAGCATCCTAAGGTCTCATGCCACCATTCTCTCATAATTGCGAAAAAAAATAGACCTATTTCTGTAACTTATGTTTATTTTTTATTATTAGCCTACTATTATTTCATCAGATGGGATGGTATCCAAATGGAAAGCAACAAATCTCTTGTCCCTAAATCACGTGAAGGGCAAAGAGAAGTTTCGAGTTCAATGAATTACCCATACTTTACGTTGATTTGCGGAACAATTTTGAGATTTAAACAGCGAATAATTAGGCACTGTATGTCGTACCCCCACGGGTTCTATGGACCCCTGGTTAAGAAATGCTGCTCTAGATTATGCAATCAATTTCGTCCTACATTATTAAGACCACCATGAAATTATGATTGCTACAAAAGGCAGTTGGTTCATGCTAAATGAGTCACATAAGACGTTTTTGCAGAGGCAATAGTTGTATTGGAGTGTCCTCATTACTCATAATTGAAGAAATACTGCCAAGAAGGTATTACCCGATCGATGAATGGGTGTTCGAGTAAGATTTTGACAATATCGGGATGGCCGCACCCAGCAGCCAGATGCAGTAAGCTTGTCTGATTCCTGTTTCGCAGATTCGGATCGCATTTATCGTTCAACATCAAAAGTTTGAAAGCTTCTATCCGCCCATACCTGCGAAAATAGTGATCAGTAAGTAAGAGCTACCCTTCTATGTACACAAGTAGTGCTGGACTACCACTGTTTCTTTTACTTTGTATGTCAAACAGCTTGGCTACTATTAGCTGGATTTTGAAGTAAAGTGAAAAGGAAGTATTGAATACATTAGCCTCAGTTTTACAGAGAAATCGTTTTAGTCATTGAGCAATACAGCCCGATTGATATATTATTGAAATTGCATCATTGCCATCACCTTTAGCAATTCTTCTCCGGTCAAGAAGGAGATCCTTCCTACCATTTTGTTGGTTTACAAGTATCAATGGGATTCTTGGAGGTACAGAACTTCATATTGAAATGAGCCCGAATATTTCGAGATACGATTGTTGATATACAATGTTCTTTGCAATTCTCTACCAGTTGCTGACGATAACCCCTGACGAGTGTCAGCCGAAAATATTTGGGTTCATCTCAATAAGTATCAATGGGCATCTAGGCTAATAGTGAGTGTCAAAACAAAGAGTGAATTGGGGGTTACGGTTGGGCTTTGGGATAAACATGTGTATAAAGCTACTTACATTTGTGGAAGTGAGATATCTGTGAAGTCGTGATCAACCAACAGCACTGTCACAAAGTGAAAAGAAACAGTTATGGTCGAAAAAATATTAGAGCATCTTTAACTGGACGCAGAACTGGTATTGTATTCTTATAGGTCATGTAGAAGGCAGATATTTGAACTTTCCATATCATTGATGCTGTTACGACTTCATAATGAGAGCTTAGCTACCGAGTCAGAATTGAATTACATGGGTACTCTGTTTTGTCAAGGTTAGAGCTGGGCATTAAAGATAAGGTTTAGAGACAATGGTTAGCTTGTGTTCAGGTTAGGTGCAGGGCTAGGGTTAAGGTTAGCTCGGTGTTGGGTTATTTTCAATGTCTCGTTATCATGACATTCGCTGTTTTGAATGAATCACTATTTTAAATACCTCGCCATTATGGCACACGTGGTTTTCACAGTTGCTATTTTGAACGTGAGCCATAAAGTGAGGATCACATTGCCTCAAACAGTGTTTTCAAAGCTACCTACTCCAGTGCTTTTCAAACCTTTTATTCCTTACTTTTACCCAATGTAGTTCTGGCCTGTCGTGAAAATCACCATTTCGAGTTGTGCCGCAGTGGAAATATTTTTATGTTATCTCAACTCCGGCATGGAATGCATCAGTCGCTGGTTTGTTTGTCTCTGCATCATAGCTAATAGCCTTCCCACAGCTTACTATCAATTACCAGCATGCGTAATGTATCGGAGACCATCCATCGTGATCCCAAATTGTGGCAGCGGAAGGGTCGGATTTGATCAGTTCCTGAATCCTGGGAAGATCGCCATCGGCTGCGGCACGATGCAGTGGAAACTCGTCGACCCAGCTCAGTTCTCTGTGACAAAACAATGACTTTCGATAAAGAACAAGCAACGAAGGGTATATCAGGATCGCTGTGTGTGATCATGGAAAAATGGAGGTACAAAATATGTCATATGCATCATGGTTGGGCCAAGTCTCTGGTATTTCTCAATAGCAGAGGTGAACTGAACACTAATCAGTGACAAAGTATTTTCAAGTTTCAAGATGAATGTTTATTTATTGAAAGATTGAATGGAGACAACAAAAATGGATATATGATGAAAGGATGATCGACTGATGCAGAAGGTGCGATCGGAAGATGGGTATACCAAGGTTAGCGATGTACGCCGGTGTAATTTGCCAAGCCAAATTGAGCACAATATAGTGACTCGGGACTTTTATACTGACCTGCGTTTAAAATAATTTTCTAATGTCATAGATTTATTCTTGCATAACTTTTGACGCATTGTACCTGACAGCGCTGAGTTAAAACGGGCAGGTCTGTATAATGAGCAATGTTTGGTAATGTCCAAAATGAAACTTGATCAAATTTCATAAACTTGAATCTTGATTTCCCTGCATATGGATGATTGTCTATTTTTAGCTGCTAGAGCAGTCTTAATATCAGTCGTTCTGACAGAAGAGCACATCTTAGTCACAGCACTACAGATCTACATCTTTCAAATCAATTGGAACAGTCGGAGTGGGTCCGAAACAAATGCAGATCCAATTCATTCTGTGTAATCTGAGACTACTTACACATTTTGGTAAACTATATAAACTACATTACAATTGTCTTTGTAGTTACTGATCGCTTTGTAAAATATGGCAAAAATAAATTCACTGACGAACTTGTATCTAAAAATTTAGCTTAAAGAAGAATGAGAAGCGGTATGAATTTTATGATTTGGTGTAAGACTTAAGGTTCCAGTCATATTAGTGGGTCAATAGCTACCTAGATCCTGTTATTTATAATGGATGGCAACATAATATGAGCTGTATTAGACCCTTGTGTACATCAATTATGATTTGCGACGGGTTGGCAACGATCAACGCTACTAATGGAGTGAGTAACATTGCGGAGACCGATATCATTGTGGCGACCGATATCATTGTGGATGTCACACATGGCAAGATATAAGCATATAGGCCTACTACTATAGGCCATCTACATTCTAATTTCTCTTCCAACCTGTTTTCTTCATTCAATTCCTTTCCCTTAAACCAGTCTTCCCGATCAGGTATTTTGATGTTGCTGTAATCTGGAGGTTCTTGTCCGAAGAAGGGGTTGCTGACAAGGAGGTCGACCTGCCAAGTAATTTCGAAAGTAATGTTGCCGCCAAAGTGTTGCGTTAAAAACGTCCTAATACAGAATATGGTGTCCTCAAGGGGTTTTGCAGGTAAAAAAGTTATATTTTGCAAGTTTTGGCACCAAATAAGTTTGATGGACTAGTTTGTTTGTTTGTTTTGTTGTATTCATGGTGTTTGTCGACTACTATGGTCACTTACACCAGGGCGATATTCTTCTTATTTTCCGTAACTGCCGACTTTTAGCCCGGCCCACCTCTAGGCTTTTTGTAAGACACCGCTGACGCGGATGAGGTGGCGAGGAGGAGCCTAGGTAAACCTCCAACACTTAGGTATCGGAATTCGGAAGTCGAACTCGATCGGACTCGAGCCCGCACTCATTGGTGTTGCAGCCGCGGTTTATACCACTGCGCTATCTCGCCACTGATGGACTAGTAAAATCTAGTGAAAGATTTAATCCCGAGGTACTAGCCGTGAGGTCCAAGTCCAGTATTTTTACATTTATAATTCCAAATTCACCAAATGCCGAATTTAGCCTACTGGTTACCAGTAGCATTTGTTAGTTGCTGTTCTCTGTACATATTGTCATCAGCAATTAATATGCGTTGTACAACCCAAATCATTAGGCTAATAAATACAACCTCAGATGCTATTGCAATATTTCAGCCATAGCCTATAGCTCATAGTCAAAAATCGCAATCCATGGTACAAAGATTATCTTACCTTGTTATGGGGATTCACGTCTGATCCGAACATCGGATTAAACACAACGACATCACACTTGTTCAACTGGAACATGCGCAACATTGCTTGTTCGGGGGTGATTTTGTTGGCAAGAAGTCTCCAATCCCTGTTGGATATGCATAGAAGACATTTAACATTACAGAATGAATAGCAAAGATGTTATCCCCAGAATGTGTGAGCATTTGCATTGAAAATCACTCTTACATACTTAGATTCGTCTGATACATATGCTGGATTTGTTATATTCTCCTGTATCCTGTCGAGTGCGCTGGGACGAAACAAAGCTTGTAGAGCCATGGGTCTTGATTGCTGCCGCTTCACCCATCTGGAAATATTGATTTGTCATCACAAGCACTAAATTAAAATCATAGAAGGGGTATAAGATATGATTACAGTTACAGACACAAAATTAATTACTAAAGGCAGACCTAATCCATCATCAGTCAATGTCACTTTTATAGTTTTGACTCGAGTCATTTTCAATTCACCACCGAGTCAAGTTCGAGTCCAAGTCATCGATCAGAGGGTCGAGTCCAAGTCATGGTATTATGACTCAAGTCCGAGTCCAAGTCATTGTGTTGACTGCTAAGTTACCTGTTAAAGTCTTGTTACACCCACTTTTTACAAGTCCGTTGGGTGATATCGAATAGTTCGCATTCATAATATACTAGTTTTACCCACTTTTAGCAGTTTCTGGTCGCATTTTCAAGTGCCAGTACCAATAGAAGAAATCCCGTTTGCGTGGTTACTTCACTATTCTTCGAAATTACAATTAAATGTCAGTCTTGGCCGTCTGAGTCTCGAGTCATACGACTTGGTTCGAGTCATGGGCAATACACAAATTGACTCGAGTTAAGTCGAGTCATGACTCGAGTTATTACAACCCTGAAGTAAAGTGAAAAGGAATAGAATGATAAGCGCTCATGTGATTGTTCTCAACCCATGGTACGCAAGTGCTTTCGAAGTTGTAATGGGAATAATTTTTTCTACACGTGTCAAAATATTGTTATTATTACCATGTTTGCAATAGATAATGTTACAATGGTTCTTGTCACGTGGTCCGATTTTGATGCCTTTTCTGTTCCAAAACCGATTAGAATATACTGATGATATAAGAGTTGCTTCTTATGAAGACTAATCTCACACTATCAAACAATTCAAGTACCAACTACCAACAATATCCAGTTGTACAACATTTATGGTGTCAATCATTGGTAAGTATCTAAATCCACGAATATATTGCATTAAACGCTATAATGTTGTGATAATAATTGACGAACGTTGATGAAACCATTTGGAGTTTGGCAATGTCCATATTAGGTGCAAAGAAAGTACAAACCTGTCTAACGACTCCAAAATTTGCCTCGTACTGTCTTCATACCGAACCGGATGATCATTGCATTCCTTCTGTACATCGTGCAAGCAGCGAAATCCATCTTGAGAATACAAACATATATTATCATATAACAGGCTAACAAAATGCAAACCGTTTGATATACAAGGGAACGATTGTCAGCAAATCCAAATTTCTATGCACCCAGACTGGATGGCATGTGTTCAAGACAATTTGTGTTGCTGAAATAGCAGTACAACAGCAAGTAGCTAGGTTTCAAAAGAAGATTCGCTGAGGTTCGCTGGAGGATCAGACACACATTCACTCGTTAAGGTCACACTAATTTGCAGTAAATATTCAATAAAATATTTTTGTTTCGTGTGAAAATCAAGTTTCAATGGTTTTGTACTTTTATCACTGTTGTTGATGCACTCACATTTTGTTTACCAGTATTTAATGGTAATTTATTGGATGTGAAATATGGTGTATTGTGTTTTTGTCACTAGGCAAAAATGCAGGGTTCGCCGAAGGCTTGTAGAGTAAAGGTTCGTCTGGTTAGGACCGGTTAAGAACCACTAAAACAAATTTACAGCCTTGACAAAGTAGAAAAATTTTAGCTGTGAATTGTCCCTGACATTCGCCAGTTTTGTATGCAATGCCAAAAATCTCTCAAAAATTCAAGCATTAGGTAGTGAATGTCACCGAAGACAACATTTTTGAAAGGAAGTGGTTATGGCCAGAAATCATTCGATAAAAGCAGCATCAGTGGATTGCATTCTTCTTTCAGATATCGCAGCAGCTACCACACAGATGCAGTGACTATAAGTAGGTATATAAATAATATATTATATACATATTATGTTAGACAGAAGTGATTGCTCATCTGATATTCAAAAAAGAGCCATACCTGGTCTAACTGTTAAATTGACCATGTCGTGGATTGGATCATGTTTTGCATTCGTTGGAGCAACATAGAGTGTCGCTTGGTGTGTATTTCCAGCATGCTAAAACAAAAATTGATACAAGAAACTTGGTGAGCTTAAAAATTAACATATACATGTAGGCTACATTGTACAATGTGCATTGTGCATACATGAATATATGGCTGGAGGTACTGAACTTGAGTAGGCCTATTGTATTGTCAACACCACATTCATTGCAGTAAAGGATTTATTACCTCAAAGGCTTTTCGTGTGCCCCTTATCAAGAGTCAACTACACAATAACAAGCACATAGAAAGAGATTCAAACGAAAACCAAATTGGCAAAGCATAACGTGACAATGCAATAATAAAAAGGCAGACTAGGTAAAAAGACAGCTGTTATTATTGCATTGTTATGTCATACTTTGCCAATTTGGTTATCGTTTGAATATATTTCTATGCGCTTGTTATTGTGCCATTAATTCTTGATAAGGGGCACACAAAAGTCTTCGAGTTGATAAATTCTTTACTGCAATGAATGTGGTCGTAAAAGCAATACTCAATGTGCATACAGCACACATTTGGAGAAATATTGAGAACGGGATATTGTTTTGAAAACAATAATTCCGAACAATATGTTCTTAATTATAATGCTGCCGATTCGCGTCTTGAACCTCGCGTGGCAACTGAATTCGTTGGTGTGCACGAAAACTCGAAGGTAATGAACTCGAAGTAAATGAAATCATACATATGTATGTTAGACATGTTCATGAAACTTTAGCAATTTTCGAATGTGAAGGATAGTGCAACGTTGTTTAGCTTCTTCAAACAACCTACTAGATATGAAATGCACAAATGTGACAGTTGAAATTTTTAAAAATCAACAGATAGAGAATGTGGTTTATAAAACCTTTAGTCCAAACTCACATAGGAATAAGTGTGTTGATGAATGGTAGATGAATATAATTATATACCCTACATATATGGCATAGTAGAATATGCGGGTGTAATCGATGATAATAATAGCAGAGTGCCGATATCAATCATTTTTAAAAGTCAAATACTAGGTCGAACCAGCAAATAATACGTTCGTGCCTTATCAATGTAACAATTATATATGAAAACATGCAAGGTTATGGACTAAAAAAGTTTGCGTGTTTCAAATACTCACCTGGACTTTGAGTTTTTTGGCCTTAACGACTCTCCGTACCTTTATCCCAGAACCAGTAAGGCTCGCTTCTTTTGTGACCTGAACATAATTCGTTTATCAAGTGACCTATAGTTATGGATGATCAAACACTAATTTTAGGAAAGGGGTTGCTTTTGAACTGCGCTTCAAACCCAATTACCTTGAAAATATGATCGGTAACGGCATGAGTGACTTTGTGTTTTTGTGTTACTGGCGGAATGTGTACTCGAGGCAAGCCCCACCTTCTTCCTCCATCTTTTATATCTTTGGAGCTGAAACATGCAGAAATTGTCAGTGAGTGAAAATACAGGATGTTATAGTTAGCTAGACATTTTATTGAATTTTTTATCAGATCAAAGCACCACAAGATTGCGATATAACGAAAAGATAGGAGGGTGCCGAAACGACTTGAGGTACCGTACTGTAGTCTTATAATAAGACAATTTGACCTAGAACATTTAAAAAGTGGCATGCACACTGAATGAGGTGTAATAAAACGTATCATGAAAGTAGTTTGGATGAAAATGAGTCGGTAGGCGAGGTCTGGGAATCTATAGATGGCTGCTTAGTAATTGTACAGATAGACAGACATTTATTGCTTTGTCAATGATAAAATTTCACTGGAGATAACGATATGACTTGGAAAGGTCTTGTTACTCGTCACCTCCATGACAGTGAACCAGTGTATTACGGTAATTTTAAGAATATAACAGTGGATTTTCTGCAATTGTAGGATAGCAGAAAAAACATACGGCAAATAAATAACAAAAATGTAGTCATGGCAACATGCTATATCATCCGGCACAGACTCTTAGTTCTTATCATACTTGGAAAATAGGTAGGCATAATCCATGTTTTGGATGCAGTTCTTGATATTATCAGGTACAGAATTCCAAATATTTGGGCCCATAAATATATCCAATGGAATGCTGGGTCAAGTAACCGGAGGGGGATTTTGGTGATTCAAACCCTTTCCTTTTTCAAAACCGACACCCACTCAGATGCTATCTCAAACATTTCATAGCTTATTTGTAATTAAGATATTTTTAGCGCTATTGCGTTTCGATCAAAAAATATGATGACTTCCAATCCTGATTTCTCTCTTGGGTACAAACGACCGTGCCGTAAAATATTCAAAAATTCAATTGAACAGGTATTTACTAGAACGGAACTTCAATATTGCAGCAAACAATACGTTTGGCAATATGAATGTATTGTTTGCTGCAATATTGAAACATTCAATTATTATTTTGATATGATATGAATGATAGGAAACAACATTAAAACTTAGATTTTGTACGTGGACTGAGATTATTTATTGGGCATGCAACTGTCAACTGTGAACTGATCTTATTGATATCTCTACTGTACCGCAAACTTATTGTGATCTAAATCACACAAACCGTCTCTGTGTTACGTGAAATATGTGTGAGCAAGGGCCATAACCGTACCTGTCTTTCCCAACAGCGTACTCTCCTTTAATTACAAATATTTCGTAATCCTTTGACTTGAATGTCCTTGTCTGCGGTTTCGTAAGTGAAACTGGTCTCAGCAATGCTATGAACACGTTTGCTGTATTTTCCGACATCGTATTCTCCAGCACTTTCAATGTGAAGATTAAAACCTCGCGAGCCTACATATTGGGAAGATAAGTATCCCGGTATTGGATATTGCTTCTAAAAATAGCACGGATTCAGATTGAAGGCACAGAACGAACGAGAGGTGGGCGTCACTACACGGTTATTCCCCTGTATCGATACAATTTATGCAACAATGCGTTCAGAGAGAGAAATAGAGAGTTAAAAATTTATTCATCAAAGATTAAATTTAATCATTTCGAGGCACTGACTGCGATGCAATCAATAGATAGGAAGGCGTCGAAACGACTTGGAGTAGACTTTGAAATCAGTCACCCACCTGGCCTAGGCGATGTAAAAAGGAGGCATGCACACTGAATAAAAAGTAGACTAAATGAAGATAGTATAAAAGGACATGCGACAGAAAGAGGTGGCGGGTGTCTGAAGACAAGATCGATATGTCAGGTCGTGGTCCAGTCAGACTGGTATTGATTCTGTATAAATTGTTTTAATTTCGACTTGAATATAGACATGTGCTCGACGACTGTGATGTGTCGAGATGCTATGTTCACACCAATGATATATATACAATGATTGGAAACTACCGTGAACTCTGCGTNTNANNCAAGCGNTGCGCATCTCGTATTCCCAATGTTGTCTCCAGCGGAGACAATTGAAGCGTAGCCATTTTGTCTCCTTGGCTACCTACTACCTAGTCGTCGGAAATTTTACCTGGGCGCTTATGGGTTTACGCATTGTACCTTCATAAAACGGACTAATAATCAGGTACTGTTAGTTATCAGCCGTCCATCTTTTGATATTGCGTTTATACTAAACCATTTATTCCTATAACTTACAGATTATAACATCGGGAATTCTGGGAATAGATTAAGAAGTACGATAGAAACAGGAGATAACTNAGATGNCAGAACAGCAGTTAGCTATAGAAGTAAGATTCACAACTCTGAACTAATATCACTGATCACTGGGTGATCCTTTTAAATTTTTCATCCATATGCATTTTCACATCCATGTACAGGTGATTCCAAGA
>KE603146.1:239-12315 GCA_000444245.1 Botryllus schlosseri | reverse complement strand
ACGAATGTTACAATCACGCAATAAGTCTTTTCGATTTCAGTTTTCTCGTTTGTTGTTCACCTTTCTGTGGCATGAACAAGTGCCACCTTGCCTAATATAGAATATTTTTGGCGAAATAGTTCTCTGCTCCTTCCATATTAATATCGGCCTATGATATCGGTTATCGGCCTTGTGAGCGTCGAAATATCGGTATCGGTATCGGCCTGTAAAAATCAATATCGGTCGACCTCTAATACAAATCAACACGTAACAACACGTTGGAATTTTGGTATGATCGTGACGTGTGTAGCTGATTCTTTGTGACCCGCAGCTCGGCTATACGGCTATGTTTAGTCGAGTTATTTTGTCTACCAGTGACGTGCGGTGAGGTTCACGGCTGGTGAGGCACGCCCCCCCCCACACATACAAAAGAACAACACGCACGTATAGTGACTTGAAATGTGAATGACAACAGCAGCGGGTGTAGAGAGAATTTTCTTTGCACACTGGTAGCCGTTGCAATTTCACATTCTATAATACATATAGGACCGGTCGCTATTGGGCATGTTTAGACAAATAATAATTACTATCTTTTCAAGTAGGCCTTCCGGTATAAATTATTCGAAGAACATGAAAAAAGCATCCTCAGTTACAAATTTTATTCGGTAAAATAACGCTAGATTTGCTGAATTTCGAAAGAAAATGCACTAGGTCAAGCCAAAATACACTAGATCTAGTGTTTAGGAGTGGCACCACTACCACAAACAACAACGCAGGCTTTGTAAGTATGGCTATCACAATCACATACCACAATTACCGGTTAAACGGATTGCAGTCGAACACAGCATAAAGGACACAAACAACGACAATGCAGCCTATGCAAAAAGCTATCACATACCACAATTTAACGTAGCTATGGGTGCAAAATACATAACAGCTACATAATAAGTAAGGGAATGTATTGGCTTCGCATTACGCATTGGCCGTCGCTTCAATCTTATATAATTCCTACAAGACTGAAGACTGTTGGATTCCGAAATCGGTAGCGCGTTTCACTCGGTTTCGATTGTCCGATTGTTAGCGAATAGTGCATGAAGCAGATTCGTTTGTGCCTCACCTAGCCATTGTTTCTCTACGATGGCGTTGTCTGTAATAAAGGCGATGGTCACCTTCCTTGGCGATTTTTGGGGGTTCTGGTGCTCTGACACTGTTAATATTTTGATTTACGGAATCAGTGTGACTATATCATTTCATTCATTCCAGTTATTAAGAATTCCGAGCTATTTATGATGAATTGCATTGTTGCAGGTGAGGCACGACCCGCCCGTGCCTCACATGTGCCTCACCTCTCCTTTCGCGCTGTATTTTTGAATAATAATGCTGCAAATTGATGATGTTAGGTGAGAAGAATGTTCCAATTTAGTTATTTATGAACATCGATGTGTAACATCAATATAATCATCGACTCATGGAGGGGTTTCACAATTTTCACTTACTCATCCAGACGACAGGTGAGGCACTACCTCACCTGCCTCATTGGACCGCACGTCACTGTTGTCTACCCAAAACTAATATGGTGAATCACATTCAGTCGGTTCAAATTCACACTCAACCCCGAAAACGCTGGTTTATTTATTCTATTATTGTCATACAACAACGACATTGGCGCTTATCGCCTGTTCAGGCTTTATGAGCCAGCATGACAATGCGTCTCGTAAATTTCAATTTCTTTGCTTTTTGTGTACCGAAGACGACTTTTCATGCTCGCGCACTGCCACTCTTTGATTCGCTCTCGCTTTCATACGTCCACTTGCGACTCTCTGCTGCCGACTATGGAGCTCGGCTCACTCTTCCTCTGGGCTTTTCAAGCCGCTCCGTAACATCGGGATCGGCGATGAGGACGAATACGCTGTACTTAATCACCCATAGTGTGATCAACCTAACAACATCTGGCGGATGAAACCACAATACGCCTCTTTCCCCACAGGTAGTTTAATTGTCACCCTATATTTGTACAAACAATTCACAAAATGTACGCGATTTACTGATGAGCCGAAATAAGTAACCGTGAACACAAGACGTAATTATTGCTTTCTATCAACTTAGTAACCATACCTGGGTCGCGAGCATCGTTATAAAAGATCAGTGTTAATTAGTTTTCTATCTAACAGGGTCGTAAGCATTACCGGTATTTGCTACAGAAAAGAAGTGGCTAATATGTCCGGCTCACACCTTTGCCACCCCAGATGACGTGAGGTGCTAGAGTAGAGTTGCTTTGGACTGAGTCATATTCTTCTTATATTATTACTGGCCTTCGCTTTCTCTTTGTAAAATTACTAGCCCTCGCATTCTCTTTATATTGTAATATATATTTTTCATATACTTATTTAATATTTATTATCCCTACTAACATACCATATTATCTGTCAGATTTTGCCTACATAATTGCAAACTAAATCTCACAATCCACTCACTTTCAGGGGTATAGGGGCAATCCCATCAATGACGGTCCACAGGGAGAAGATCTATTTGTAGAGCATTGGGATTATTACCTAACCAAATCCAGGTTTGATCTATTCGATCGTAAGAATTCCAAATGGATCCACTACAGAAATTATATACTGCGCCTTAAAATGAGCAATTTATTTTCTGTTTCGCTGCCTTCGTCAGCTCAACACAGCAGAGTTGAGGAATCGATATCATTTTATATCTTCTTCTCGACCCACTTAGTCAGATTTAACGGTCGAACTAACGACTTCGAAAATCTAGCAGAGGTGGTTAGGTAGTTAAGAAAGCTACTCAAGTAGAAGTAGATGTAGCGAATTAATACGAATTGTATCAGAAACGGCATTAGCTATTTGCACGATGAATGTTACGTGAAACAACAATATGGTAGCTCGTAAAATGCCCGTTACATTGAATTTACTTCTAAATTTTAAACTTCTACGTGTATGTGCTTCGGACCAAAATAACTGAGAATAATTACAGAGAGAGAGAGAGAGAGAGAGAGTCTTTATTTTCATCCAACCAAAATACATATCAACAGACGGCAGTGATGGTGGTACATAAAATATGCATGCACAGCACAGTATTCGGTATCAGATAGGAATGATCGATACGACCTTGAGGGTCAACTTGTCTCTTGTCTGATCACACCCGCATCGAACAGGTTGACACTATACAGTCTGGCTGTAAAAATGTTAGTTAAAAAAAGGAAAATGAAAAGTAAACGATTGTAGCGAATGATCAATGAAGCAATGTCTGGGCGAGGAAGGGCAGCAGTGTAAATATAACGACAATAGGTGATTAAGTAGGTCTTTTTTGAATCTATTATAAGGCAATTCACGGATATGTGGTGGCAATGCATTCCAGATGATAGGTCCTCAGTAGTCGATAGATCTCTTGGTCAGGTTGCTATTGGATGAGGGTAAGCTGATATTTCCCTTCGACGAGGATCTACTATAATAAGAGTGGACATTTTTAGCAGGTATGAAAAAGTCATCAAACACAGAAGACCTATCTGTAATGATATCGTGCATAAAGAGAAATACAACTACAATATTCACAAAGAGAGAACATATTTCATGTATATTGTCCATACAGTTTCAACAGTGGTGGACGCTCAACGGTCTACCACTGTTTCCCTATTTGAACACTCGCTCTGGGAATAGAATGCTAGATTACTTAATAGTCAATATGGCTCGACAGTTCCAAATACTTTTCCGAGCCATATTGACTGCGATGAAACACGTCATATTCGATTTCGATTTCGAATCCAGATTGGAGGTATTGGCTTGCATTCCTTTCAACATCAGCATGAACAGTGGCAACAGGCAACAACAACAACAATCATTGGGTTATAATTTTCATCTGAACAAGTTACACACAATCAGGGCTTTGGAGCCGGAGCCCCGGAGCCGCGCACTTTTACCGGAGCCGGAGCTCTACATAAAATTCAGCCGGAGCTGGAGCTGGAGCCAGTTATTTGAGGAGTAGCTCCGGCTCCGACGTATTTCATAAAATGCTGTTGTATATGCAACAACCATATCGGCTGAGTTCAGATAATTCAACAGCAGGCCTTCGCGAAATTAAGAATCTTTTCCTCTTTGACGCTACCTTGTCCGACTATAACCATGTTCCTTGGGATTTAACAGTAGAGCAGTCATATGTTCAATGTTCAATTTTCATACGTGAGTGCCGAACCTCGGTATGCTAAATATGCCTGTGAATATTGTGGGTATTCGGCATACCAGCGATAATATCATCACCAGCACAACCTTGTTGGCCATATGTACGGTTCGAAAATAATGATCACTATATGTATTATGCGAAATGGGAGAGAGGATAAAAACGTGATTTCGTTGCACATGTCGATATGACGGGCACGAACCGAGAAATTCCATCTCATCGTGCTATGAATCGGATGAGCAAATACTCGCTCCTTCGTGATAGCCACGAAATTGGACATTGTTATTGTGTATGCAATTATACATCAGTGTTGGGATGACTCGAGTCATGACTTGACTCGAGTCAGACTCAAGTCACCTTTTTCGTATGACTTGACTTGACTCGAGTCACTATGTTAAAATGACTTGACTTGACTTGACTCGGCGTATCAGAAATGTGGATTGACTCGTGACTCGAAGCAAAATTCACGAGTCAATTTCAAGTCATCAAGCAATCGATGTCGATAAAAATCACTGTATCTTGCAATCGGATTGTTCGCGAAACGCTGGTGTAACCCGTGAGAGCGATCAATCAATCAATGATCTTGCGTTTTACTGAGCCTCCATTGTTCTCTCACAAATTTTACAGCTTACGCTGTCGTAAACTAGTATCGTAAAGTATTTGAATATAAAAATGTCTATTACTGTTCTCTGTACCTGAACCAAACCTCTTTATTGAAATTAAATTCGAAGATAGTTTATATAGTCCTCGACCATTGGCGCAGGCTCGAATTGTATCATATCCATTTGTAAATGGGTAATGTACTGCATCTTATCAATTCGTTTCTCTATTCTCTATATTAGCTGGTAACTATAAACTGAGGCTTTGCCGTTATACTTGCGTAGTTTAGCATTTTTGCGTAGATGTAAGCGATACAGCGCCGTCTTACGTGTATATTTACCTTCATATTCGTTCATCGGTTCAAAATCAATGACCTGTATGATCTGTATTTCAGACCGCTAGCAAATAAATAGTATATTCATATTGAAATGAACCCGAATATTTTCGGCTGACACTCGTCAGGGGTAATCGTCAGCAACTAGTAGAGAATTGGAAAGAACATTGTATATCAACAATCGTATCACAAAATATGACGTCACCAGCATGAAATTTCGAATGAGAGAGCGTTCAATGTACTATTTTTAGGTGGTACACGAACTCCTTTTGTTGACAGAGTTTTGGTTGGTGTATTTTGATAAAAGTTGATTCCAAGGCACACAAATGGAATTGTGAACGGCCTCGACCTACGATTCGAAATCGGTCGTCTCGATAATTATTCGCACAGATCGGATTATCCAACAGATGTTTGCCGATGGCAGAATTAATTGCCTTTGATCGATCAGCATCAATCTTAAGTGGATGAGTTAAGGGTGAGCTTTTCACATCGCGTGACGCACGTGTTCTGATAAATCTTGGGACATGTTGGTTTATGCGGTCCTGCAGACGTCTTGACGTTGTTCCCACGTAGCCACAATCACAGTGGCACCTATATTCGTACACTACATTACTTTGTTGAAGTGCAGGAAGCACGTCTTTGCGTGTTGAAGGGAGCAGTTGTGTTGTTGTAAAAATCACATTGGTTTTGACTGTGTCGTAACATTTACCGACAGCAGAAATCAATTGTTTTTCAAAGCGGGTGGAAATGGGGCCAATCCAAGGTAGATGGATATAAACATCTTTTATTGTTCGTGCGGTGGGCTCTGTTCGTTTTTCTGCGTTGAATTGCGTTAATTTCCTCTCCATGCCGCGGCTGATGACGTGTTCAGGGTAACCGTTATCAAGTAAGATTTTTCGGATTTAGTCAAGTTCTAAACTCAGTTTGTTACCCGAACATATCATCAACGCTCTATGCACGAGTGTGCCTATGAGGTTAATTTTTCTGCGCCGAGGACTAAATGAATTCCAGCGAAGGTATTGGCCTGTGAATGTCGGTTTTCTGAAAACAGACGTTTCAAATTTGTTGGTATTGCGCTTTTCAACTAATACGTCCAGAAATGATAATGAGTTATTGCGTTCTTTTTCTATTGTGACTTGCAAGGCCGGGTGAAGCGAGTTTAAGCGAATGAGAAATTGGTCACACTCCGATTCGTTCCTGAAAATGACAAATGTATCATCTACGTATCGGCGGTACAATAGTGGTTTGGCGGACTCACGCTGGGACAGAAGCTCGCCCTCGTAATACCCTACGAAAATGTTGGCCAAAATAGGTCCCAGGGGACTACCCATGGCTAAGCCGTCTATTTGGCGAAACATGACCTCGTTAAAGCTAAATTCCACGCAGCAAGTTGCCGCTTGTAAAAGTTCAACAAAGACGTTACGCGGGATTGATGGTGGCGGTAACTTACCACCGTACAGCGCGTTGGCACAAATATCAATAGTCTCATGCAGCGGAACGTTCGTAAAAAGACTAGAGATATCAAATGAGCTCAGAAACACGTCTGGATTCGGCAAATCCAGGTTTCGTATTTCACCAGCTGATCGATCACCATGCTGATCGATCAAAGGCAATTAATTCTGCCATCGGCAAACATCTGTTGGATAATCCGATTTGTGCGAATAATTATCGAGACGACCGATTTCGAATCGTAGGTCGAGGCCGTTCACAATTCCATTTGTGTGCCTTGGAATCAACTTTTATCAAAATACACCAACCAAAACTCTGTCAACAAAAGGAGTTCGTGTACCACCTAAAAATAGTACATTGAACGCTCTCTCATTCGAAATTTCATGCTGGTGACGTCATATTTTGTGATACGATTGTTGATATACAATGTTCTTTCCAATTCTCTACTAGTTGCTGACGATTACCCCTGACGAGTGTCAGCCGAAAATATTCGGGTTCATTTCAATATGAATATACTATTTAATTGTATATTGAAGTTCTGTACCTCCAAGAAGCTCTACAGCTAGCAAAATGCAATGGCGTAGGCATTCGAAAAGGCAACTTGACTTGAATATTGTGACTCGACTCGTGACTTGACTTGACTTGAGTCGACTTGACTCGAGTCACCTCCAAAAATCGAGTGACTTGACTTGACTCGAGTCACCTTCGAAAATCGATTGACTTGACTTGACTCGAGTCAAAATGTGCAATGACTCGAAATGACTCGTGACTCGAAGGTAGTGACTTGATCCCAACACTGTTATACATACGAATTGGAATTCATTACTGCGCATGATCGTCATTTACTCCAGTGAGGATTTTCGAGCATAAATAGGGGATGGCAGAAGAGTAGCCCAAAACGCCGTTACACTCAGCAAACAATTTGTCGCGGGGAGACCTACTCAATCCGATGTCAGGACCCCATGGAATTTTATTTTGGAGACAAATTACTGATTTTAATCGCGATTTCCAATTTGTAATCATCTGTTTCGTAAATTCATTCTTGATGTCTGCTTGATACTCTATTATTCCCGGATTATCTCGCGCTGTGACTTGTAACTGCATGTGCATTGTGCCATGTGCTTACTGCATAGTTTAATTCGTTATGGGCATGGCGCAATGTGCATGGCGCAGTGTTTAATTCGGTTATCCGGTTCGTTTAAACGGGAAAATAGTATATTCCGATAAACTTGATCGGGTAGTTGATGGGGAAGTTTGTCAACAACAACTGGAATGCGGATTCAAAATTGGCGTAAGATACATACCTCATATATACTATTAGATCAGGGGTGGGCAGCCCGTACTGCACCATGCGGCCGTAGAAGGGAATTTGGGCGGCCGCCGACGCCTAATTCAATTAGTATGTGTTGGCAGCCGTAGACATGCAAATTGCAATTACGAATTCACTCCCGAATTTTCGAGAGATTTTATTTAATCTTGAAATGTTCTTCGCGCGGTCCGCGCAATTCAACAAGACTTCATTTTCGATTTTAATGCAGTAGCGCCCTTCTTACTTGGAGCAGGAATGGGAATCATCAAGAAATAACAATTCATCAGCGGCTCTGAAGAATTTTCGCGCTCCGCGCGACAATATGCGCTTCCAGCAACTATTCATAACATTGCCACTCGCGATTTCGGTGCGTACAATAGGCCGTTGTGAAAAGTAGAATAGTCCGGAGTTCACCGGGAATGGATATGGACAGTTTACCATAGGTATTTTGCGTCCAGATCGTTCATTGCGGCTATGCCCTGGAATGCGGTCTTAGGCTACATAATAAGTAATCGAAATGCGGCTATGATTAGCAAGAAGGTTGACCCCCTCTGTATTAGATGATGTGCTCTTTTTGACATGACGATATATGTAATGGGGGCCAGGGGGCGCGATTGTTTTGACCATCGCCAAGGGGGGCGTGTGTCAAAAAAGGTTGTTGAGAACCGCTGGCCTAGGGCCTAGGTCTAGGCTAAGGTGGGTGTCTGATCTTAAAGGCTACTCCGAGTTTTTTCGACACCTTCCAATCGTTTCATTGTATCGCAGTCTAGTGATATTTTGAAATGATGAAAATAATAATAAACTGATTGATTGATTGATTAGAATCTTTAAACATGATTCCACATTCAAGGCCGGATTCAAGAGTGTACCTCACCTACAATTCAGATAATTAACACATCATCGCAAAGAGCGTTCAAATTACTTTATTTAAAATCCATTTCTAGATTCCAGATCGTCCTGCTTAATTACGAGCACGAGGACCAAAGCTAAGTGATATTGCGCTGTCGGGCATTGTTGGCNGCCATTTCAANGNATGGCAAATTCCACATTCAAGGCCGGATTTAAAAGTGTACCTCACCTACAATTCAGATAATTAACACATCATCGGAAAGAGCGTTCAAATTACTTTATTTAAAATCCATTTCTAGATTCCAGATCTTCCTGACTATTTACAAATAGAATAGGATAATTAATTTTCCGTATTATTACGCTTTTGTACGGTGCATGCTGCGTGTTTTTGATGACTCAATTTTCAGGAATTATGATTGTCGGTATCACTTTTATCTGATGTCAGTTATTCCCCGCTGGCAGCAGGATACTTTGATAGCTGTGTGAACTAATAATATGACTACCGGTCATCCACCAAAATTTTCCTATTTATGCACTATTGTTATTTCGAGATATGCCCCTAATTGGCCCCGACTCTGATAAAATCTGACCCNTTTAATATTTTTCNAAAGAANAAGAAGACAGCTAGTTTATGCTATTGTTAACACAAGCTGCTGTAAGTGGTGTATTAATATTTGGTAATGAAAAGTTAAGGTTAATTTACTAAAAAATATAGGCCTATATTTCCAGGGTCAATATTCTTGGCTTTGGTCGCTGCATTCCGAGGTTTGTGCAGTTTGGTAAAATAAACCTGGTTTTGGTAGTAAGTCATCCGAAATTCGCGCTCTCTGAAAGCCTCGCCCGATGTCTGTATCTCACTAGCAATTTTCTCATAATGCCGACTCAACTTATATGCCTTAACGACGGCAAATTGCTCACCACAAACTAAAGTGATGCGTTTATACCTCTGACTTCAGTACAATATTTGGTGATACAAATCTGCATAATGTCGGTCTTCAAGCTATTTAAAAGTCCTGCGCGATTTCAGAACAAAAGTAAACCAACAAAACAAAACTACCAATGAAATGAAATTCGATAGTTCTTCAACAAAATAGTATATTCAAAATACGATGCGAAAGCTGTAGAAACGTAACTTGTAATTAATTTTTTCGCCATTTATATGGTACATTCAGATTCTCCAAAACTTCTTCGTATGTTCTCTTCTCAGTAATGGACAGAAACATCAAAGCCACTTCTTGCAACACAACCAACTTGAAATACTTGTCGCTGCTGTGCGTTGGTGCTAATTTCTTCATGAGCTCATTGTCCTCATGCACCACAGCCTTGTTGAAAATTATTCGCGAAAATGTGTTGTATGCGACGTATTCTGTTCCTGTGTTCAAATGTCTGATCCATCTCGCATGTAAGACGCAGGTCTTGTTTTTGATATATTGGAATATGACTTTGATTTCTTCGCTGTCATTTTGTCCAACAGGTACGATCATTTTCTGCAATTCAGCGTGTTTGTTTTCGAGAAAAAGAGAATGTCGCTGACTACGGACGTCCTTTTGCGAATCGTGTAATGTAAGATGACAAATATTTACAATGTCCTGAAATATTGTGTCACCGATTGCTTTGGTTTCTTCATTGACATCCATCATTTTCAATGGCAGACTTTTCATGAAATATTCTTGCTTGGAGAAGTTTTGCAGCGGTAATCTTCGCTTCATCTTTCTGAGATAAATAAAGAGGTATCCATTCCTTGACATGGCGTTGAAAGCTGCGCTCGAATCAACAAATTCTACAATTTCGTCGTTGCAAAGCCGTACCGTACATTTCGAATGAATTAAATATGCGATATTGTGTCCGACTCCATCCGATCCGATGTGTGCAACTAGGCTACAGCCTTGAGCGAATATCTGATCCAATCTTGATCAGGTCCCCGAATTTCGAGGTTCCGGTTGGCAAAGACAGTGTTTTCCATCTTTTTACCCATAGAATCCGCACGGTTGAGGCGCACTGTCACTAGATTTGGAATTTCAGTTAGCTTGACATTAGTATTTATCGCGGAATCACATTTTTCACATTTGATTTGTGAAATCTGAAATGCTTCTGCTATCGATGCAACTCCGCAATTCACGTTGAAGATTTTTTCTCGGTATACTGTTGTTCCATTCGTTTGACATTCGTTGCAGTGGATGATCCGCTCGTATTTCAATTCGTGCTTCCAACGAATATCTTCCAATACTTGTGGCAAGGAAGATAGTGAATAGAACTCAAGACAATCGTGCTGCTTACCAAACTCCAGTTTAGTTCTCTCACATGCAATTTTAACAGCATTCATTAATTCGTCACGTGCAACCGCCTTCAAGTTTGTCAAGGAGATAAGTATAATTGCGAATTCCCCGTGAATTTGCCTACTCTCATCCAGTGGCCCCAATCTCTGCCGTATGACATGAGAGTATGCTTGCATAACAGAATTGAACCAGCATGTATTTCCTAGATTTTCGAGTCCAGGTATCTGAGTAATAATGCCACATTCAACCTCAGCATTTCGCACAATGTGGGATGATGTCAGGCAGTCTTGACGTAGCTCCCAAATGATTTTATGACGGAATTCATTTTGCAAATGTGTACGGTGCTTGTCTTGCAAACATATGGTCCCCGCTGCCATACATGCACAAACACCACAAGAAGAAGAGTCGGGTTGAAGAAAGTCGCCGCAAAATTCCTTCGTCACGCTGTTCACATCTATCCTAGAAATACCAGATAGGTATTCTGTAATTGACGATAAAATCTCGTGTTGCTCCTCCGTATCACGGGCACCAGAAGAATCGTAAAATGTGATTATTTTATTCTTTTCTTGAAAACAGAGAAGAGCAAAATGATTGAAATCCCGACGAATAAGAATTGGTAAAAGTATGACCTCGCGTAAGCGCCGATTGTGATCAAGGATAGTGTCTGGAACTGCTCGAGGCTTATTTCCACAAAGTATGAAATGAGTCATGTCCGTTGTCAGATACCCATAATGACTTTCATTTAACTGAGAATTTCCGTTGAGCGCACACTGGATTACAAAAGCATTAACAATACCGTCCGTTAGCCATCCTGGTTTAGTGTCATTTGTCATGATTTCATTGATATTTTGAATGATTTTCTCGGATGGGTTGGGGCAAACAGACAATATATCAGCATATGTCACAGCGACTTCGAATTTCGATTTGATCGCAGTGTCTGTCAATTTCGTACCGACTGTCGATAAGGCGTGTTCTTGTATCGACTTCCACAACTTTTCTGCGAATTTTTCCTCCGGTGTCAATGATTTTGAGTTACGATCCCTGATTTTTTCGGCGGCCGTGGGAGTTCCGTAATATCCTTCTCTTTGGCTT